>JAOXNR010031470.1:0-22607 GCA_028571225.1 Parsonsia alboflavescens | reverse complement strand
GCCTTCTTAGTAAGTGTTGACCGAAAGGCCCTACATTTGACGTGGTCAAGATACTCGAACATCTCCATGCAGGACACATATTCGTGCATGTGCTGCAGAGGTTTGCCTGAGCTATCATATTTGGCCTCCAAGTGTGGGGCTTTGAACCCTGGTGGCATTCAGGCAGTTCGGATGCTGTGGACAAACTACGAAGGCTCGATAAGGTCAACATTGCTCTGCGTCTACTGATTGGATGAAGGAGTTGCTCTCCTCAGTGGATTGGGGCTACCCCTCAAAAGTTATCGCCTGTCGTTTCTATCAGGCTACGTCAAGGCGATATCCTTACTCGAAGAGGAGTTTGCAGTGAGCTCCCTTGTTCTTCACGATCTGGCCCTTGGCATCATGACATGGCTACTCAGTTAAGCCTGTCTCATAGGTCGTAACCCCTTCCACAGTTTAGGGTTTCTCTAAGGTCAGTCACAGGTTAGGTTGCTCAACTCTATGACCTCTCTTGCTCTCGACCAGCTTCTTGAGGTCGGGGGTCACTCCTTGCTTCTGAAGGTAGAGGCTGACTAGGCTGTGTGTGTCCCATCTAGCCTCGGGATGGTTGTGAATTTCTCCAGGAAGGCTCCAGAGTGTGCTCGGTGGAAATATAATCTCATCCACCGGATACCCCCTCTAGGGCTACCACCATTCATTCTATTAGGTCTACTGGAACTGACATCTATATTCTCCCAAATCTCTATGGTCTGGGATTATTGCCGATGTTGATAAGATCAGTACGCCCTTGTTCTATCCTTTGCTCAGGTGGACGGCTTGTTGGGGCCTGCTAAGAAGGGCTTGACTGAGTTGGCCGCTGTTCTCTGTGTCACCCCAAAACCGTGATAACATCAATTGAATAAACCTAAGAAGAAAGTAGAGATTAGTCACCCGAGGTGGGCTGTGCCTGGGGAAGAGCTCCAATGCCTAAGTCAATATTCCGAGAGTAATTAACGGTAATTAGTTCTCAAAGAGACTATTCTATTATGTGTCGGATTTGATTATTTAAAAGAGCGATTAGTAATCTTCCCGATTTGGGATCTGCTATTACGTGACAGTAGGTAATTAGGATAGTTATGCAATCGAGGAATCCCTTCAACTCCTTCTGGAATAGTGGAGTTTCCCTGGGTTTAGTTATCTTGCCATGCGCGCCTCTATTGAGAGCTGGGAGCTCACTAACAGGCCTCTAGACCAACTTCGCGACCTGCCCGTGGACATCGAGGGTCTCGACTATCTCTTCTGGGAGGTCAAGCTGAGTGGGAGTTGGTTCATGAGAGTTGTTAGGAGTCGTGCACATCTAGTCGAGGCATGGAAGATGTATGAGACAAGTTGGGAGTTACCAGGTCGTGGGTCGAGGTCTGGTGGTTCCTCTCTCGAGCTCCTTTTGAGGAGTTTGATAACCTTGGAGATCGGTGCTAGCAGGTCGCTACCCACCTGTCCTTGTTGACTTCGTGAGTCTAACTTTCAAGTATTGGGGATTCGGGCCTTAAGCCCATTTGGATTGATTTCTGTCCAAGTCCTACCCGTTTGCGTTGACTTATCCAAGTCATACCCGTTTCTCCCATCAATACCTATTTTGACTTTTCATTTAAAAAAAGAAAAACAAAACTTAACATTTATTCTCCTTTAACATGCATTTACTATCTTACCCCTCTGCATTCAACACACACAACCGAACCCAAGAACCTGTAAAAATTAATTGAATAAATATCAACTAACATCATTCATTTGATCAGAAAGGAAAAAACCCAAGAACTATTCCCTTGTTGGAGAGAAAGGAAAAGACCAGCTTTTTAATTGTGTTCGGTCGTTAAATTGGTGATTTTTGTTTGTCGAAATCAAGAAGATGAAGGTAGGGGGTATTTGAAGGTACATTGTTTAGTTTGTTTCTTTGTTTTTTTTTCCTTTATTGTTTGGAAGCTTTGGTTTGTTCGTTCTGTGTTGTTTTTTTAGTGCATATTTGGGTGGTAACAGGAGGAAGGAAAGAAAGTGGGACTGTAGAGATTTCGATCAAAGTGAGTAAATTTCATGCCTTGCTATGTTGATTCGAGACTTGAGCGTGTGATTTATTGCCTTTGGATTGTGATTTTGTGCCTTGGGAGTTGGATTTCGAGACCTGAGTTGGGGATTTCGATCCTTCCCCTCCATTTAATTTCTTTTTTCATTATTTTGTGGTCATTTTTTTTATAGGTTTCTTTATGTTGTTTGTAGAAAATGATTACATTAGGATTGTTATTCATGAGGTTCTCTAAATGGAAGGGTGCATAGGCTAGTCTTACTATCCGAAGTGAACTATGAAGATTTTAGATGAACTATGGCAAACTTCATGAAGATTGACTTAAACCAATTTGACATACAAATGTCAATTTCTTCTAAATGTTGTGATGGATGTATGAAATTAATAGACATCGAAGACATGTATGGCATCATGTTTTTGAAAGGGAAAGCCGATCCTGAAGTTGTGGTTGTGAACAAAATTCAAAGAACTTACTAGGGTGGCATCGATGGTGATATTGGCGGTAATTGTCCATCCGATCCAAATGATCATGCAAGCAAGGAATTTATTGATTCAAATGATGAAGCGGAGACATCTGGATGTATTCGTACATGTGATTTTGAATACGATGAAGAACATGTTCACATCGTTGAGGGTGATAATGATGACAACTTCCATGATGGGATGAGATAGGTGATTCCATTTGAGCAATTTATACCGGACCATTCTACTCAGTTTGCAAACATGGTCTAGAATGACGACAAAGAGGTGCATTTTTGGGAATACGATATTGTTCCACCAGTGGGTTTTATAGGAAAAGATGCAGTCTTTAAGAATAAAGATGAATTGGCAGCAGCAGTCGGTGAATATTCACTCAATAACCGATTTTCATATCACGTGATACGTTCGGATAAGGGAAGATTTGAGGCAAGATGTAAAAACCAAAAAGATTGTACTTTCATGACAAGTGCACATTGTAGAGTTGGATGCCAAATTTGGATTATTCACAAGTTTGTCTTGACACATACTTGTATCCAATTTGTATAGCAGAGCTAAAACAAGAGTGTAAGTTCAACAACGATTGGTTGTACGTACACTGGTAAACTCTTTGGAGCGAATCACACCCCTAAAAATGTGATTCAAGACATGCGCGAGAATTATGGTGTGAAGCTCGGCTACTCCAAAGCTTGGCGATCTTTACAGCGTGCAAAAGATATAGCCTATGGAACTCCAGAAAACTCATATAGACAACTACCATTATACCTCCACATATTGGAGTATGTAATGCCTGGGACGATGACTAGTATGCATACCCCAGCTGAGCAGTTTTTTAGGTCATTCTGTGCACTTGGTCCTTCAATTGAGGGTTTTAAGTACGTGAAGCCCGTAATTATCATAGATGCACACACACTTGAAAGGTGTGTGTGAGGGCAAAATTTATATAGCTATCTTTGTCAATGGAAACGTCCGAACTTTGGATTCCGGGATGATTCTAGACTGGTTCTTGAGAAGATTCTAGACTGCATATGGATTCTGGGATGATTTGGTTATTTTATCTGATCGACACAAAAGCGTACTGCATGCAGTGAGGACAGTATATCCCGAGGTTCCACATGCCTTTTGCTATCGACAGCAAAAGGAAAACTTACAAACAAAGTGCAAAAATCCTTGGAATGCAATCCTTTTTAAAAATGCTGTATATGCCTATGACATGCGGACATTTGACTTCTACTTTGGAGACATTAAAGATATGCAACCCGGAGTTCATCGTTGGTTGAATCTCTAGGTAGGATGCCCGGGTTAGTCACGTGTATATTGTCCAAACAATCGCTACAACCAAATGACGAGCAATATCGTGGAGTCCTTCAACCAAGCGATCAAGAAAGCTCAAAAGTTGCCCATTACATCTGCATATGAGTTTTTTAGGACTTTGTGTTAGGCATGGTTCAAAAAAAATGTACAGAAGCAGCAACTACAATGCCAGATATTATCACCAAGAGGGCTGTGGAAAGAATTGAGAAAGAAGCTACGAAGGTCGACTTGGAAAGCCTACGGACTATATCCATTCGGGATAGAGAGGAATATGCCATAGGAAATCCACTAAAGGAAGCAAATGTTATGGTGGATATCATCCAGAAGACTTGTGGATGTTGAAAATAGGAAGTGGAAGAGATACCTTGCAAACATGCCATTGCTGTTTCCAGGTAAATTTTTGGTCCATTTTGTGACAGATCTGGTCAATTTCGAGACACACTAGTCAATCTTTGATGACATTTCTTGACTCGAAGATAAATTAAATAAATATAAAAAAAAACGGATCCATTTCGAGACTAACCACTTGCGTCTCGAATAAACCACTATGTCTCGAAATTGACCATTAGGTCTCGAATACACTTTTTGTGTCCTATCGTGACTTAATTGTCAATTTCGAGACATAGTGGCCCATTTCGAGACATAAGTGGTTGATCTCGAAATTGACTATTTTTTTTAAGAAGAAATTCTCTAAACATGTAATTAGATATTTCCACAACTCATTTACCTTAATACGTTTTTATAGGGACCATGGGGTTCATTATTACACTCTGTGCCATTGTCATTCATTTGACATAAAAAAACTGAGGATGACATATGCACTTTCGATATAACCTGTGCCCTTGTGTTCGTGTTTGAATTTGATTGCAGGTATGGATGACGTGGTCGTCAATCCTCCTAGTGGCAGAAGGTCTGTCGGAAGACCACAAGAGGCCCACTTCCTCTTCGAAAAAAACAATACCGTCGAAAGAAAACGTGCAAAATATGCAAGAGAAAAGGACATAATCGTCTCACTTGTCCAAATGCTCACGACACAGAAGCCTCACATCCCGAAGAAAATGATCCAACATCAATTGACTTAAATCATAAAATGTCCATATTTGATCCAATCTCCACATAACAATCTTCAATTTCTAGAGAGGGGGGACTCGATAGGAAACTTCAAGTCAAATTTTGTTAATGTTGATGTCAATATTGTTTATGAAGGCAATATCAATGTTGACACAATTCATGGCATGTAAATGTTATTATTTTAACAAACAATGAATTTGTCATTTAATTTAAATTGCATATTTGTCTTTGAAAACAAAAGCCACATCCAACACCATTTGCAACAAAATAACAATTATGATTCCAACCAAAGCGGTTCAAATTTTGAAGAGAACCAATAATAACATCGTACACCTCTACTCCATATCTTAATCCCAAAGGCATATTGCATCAGCCCACCTAGATACAAAACCATCCTACAAAAGTGGTCCTTCACCACAACAATGAGCAAAATAGGTAACTCTATAGGCCTTTCCTGCTTTGTTCCATGAAGTATATGATAACTAGAAGTTTTCTGCATCAACAATCCTGAGCTTCGAAACAGTCAACTCCAACAATTCAGTGGGAAGACAGGCCCAATCTCTTTCAACTCCATTCTCGACCATATTTCTTCTTCTTCAGCAGCAGTCATGAAATTTGGAAAATAAATCATAACACGCACAACAAGAAAAAAAATGTGCAAACCCATTTTGATACTTGGATTGGTGATTTACAGACACATGCACATGCATTTCAAGACACATAAAAGCCATTTCGAGACAACACATAAATTTTGAGACACACAAAAGCCATTTCGAGATTTACATAAATCTTTTCGGAACACAGATTTTCGATTCTTAACCCACCATTTTCAACCCAAGTGTTCAATCTTAGATATGCACAACACAACACAGTTTAATCCATGCTTTCAAAATCGAAGTTAAACAACACATGCATTCGGTTCATTTCGAATTGTAAAACTGTGTAATCATGCATTTCTATACAAGCATTGGTAAATGTATTATTTCACAGTACTCATGCATTGGTAAGTATACATGATTACTGTGAAAGATAAATGTATTTCATGTGTAATACATTACTGTGAACTTTACCATTTATTGATATTGTAATTTACATAATATACATTTATCTTTAATGTATTATTTACAATATCAATAAATAAATAAAAATCTAGGACTGCGATGACAAATTGCTTCACCGCAGCATGATCCAGGCTATCTCATTCCTAATGTGCTGCATGAAAGAGGGTACACAAGGTAAGCGAGGCATCTCCTTAAGATGCCCAATCATCAGTAGTGTCATGTAGTACCAGACGTAAGCATCGCAGCCAGCCATGTTTGGCTGAATAAGGAAAAACCGCAGTAAAACTCTGAGCTGGGAGGCATCCCGTCCTACGATAATAGTCGACCTGCTGCAATAATTGTGGCAACATCGAACAAACCGGCTCCATCAAGTGCAATCGAGATTCCTTCGCCTCGGCCAATGGTTTCAGATCATACAATGTGATCAGAGAACTGTCTAGTGAGACCAGTAGTAACACCCAGTGCTCGTGGAGGTAACAAGGCATCAATACTTATGTACACAGTATAAATATTAAATCAATTACTATCAAATAAACCATAATTTAAACCAAGAGTTTCGTATAAAACGAAGTGAAATACCTCTTGTGTCTCCCACCATGCTACCTCTCCCATGTCCTCATCTCCCCAGACCCAACCAGTGACAAAGGAATTGAAGTCATAGGTCCCTAGCTCCGCTTGAGATGCCCTAGTCTACTCCCACGCATCCCGGAGAATGCTTTGTAATTTGAATTAGTTAAAAATAGATACTATAACTTGAGTAAATTAAATAAAGATCAATACTATTTTAAATTATGTATGTAAATGTAGGTCTGAGCGAGTGTGAAAAGGGCTCTGGAGGGGTAAAGCACTTAGGTCTCCTAGTCGCTCTCCGCAACCGCCTCATAAACTGATCTACCTGATCATCCTCGAAAAGGCCCGATAAGGATCTGACCTTCTTGCTCTCATCCCCAACAAATAACAGGGGCCCCCGGTCGAGCGCCTATCACCAAAAATTAGTTAGGGTATAAAACGAGAAAGTTATAAAATGCAAATTAATCTTAAAAAGAAAGTGAAATACCTCACTGAACCTCCAGTGCTATAGAGGGCATCCAACCATGTCAAGTCGAGGGGGCAAGGGTCCATCACGGGAGCAAGAATCCCCCCTGGTCCTCTCGCATCTCCACAGCAGAAGGAATCTCCCCCCATACCTCCAACACTCGAGTCATCCCCACTGCTTTTGTCCTAAGCTTCTTCTTTGGCCTCGAAGACTCGATGTGATGAACCAGGTCGGCAAAAGGTGATCGTACACCTGCACCTGGGGCCTTGGATAATATATAGTAACTTGGGTGGTGTCATCGGGGACTATAGGAGATGCCAGAAGGGGGGTGACTCTCTGCTGGACTAAGATGTCGATGGAGTGCATAATCCCCTCCAGCACGGGGAGTCATGTTGTGGTGGAACATCTCCATGACTGTCATCCCTCTCCAGCATATCTAGGTGCTGCCACTTGAGGACCACTTCCTGCTTTGCCTTGATGTGCATGAGCCACTGGAGGACCAACTCATGCCTCTGGAGAAGTTGGTCATGCCTTCAGATGGCCCGGTCCTCATACTGACGCAAAAGGACCTCGACCCTAGCTATGGGTAGATCACCCATCGTAGGAGACTATAATTACAAAACCTAGTTAGATTACATATTATGAGATTTAAGGGTTTTATTTAAGTAGAAAGAGGTACATACCTGACAAAGACTCCTCTCTTGTCAAGCCAGGTTGGGAGATGGATGTCTGCTCGTCTACTCCTCAGCCAGAAGGCTCAACCGTGTGGCCTCGATACGTGGACTCATAACCTAATGACAAGGCAAGCAAACTAGCAAAGTAATTACAATCACGTTCAATAGCATCGACTTATCTATTGCAATAACATAAAATCTCATGAGATACATACCATCCGCTGCATCGTATCGGATCTCGTCGGACTGATCAAACGATCTTAATCAATCCTCTCCTTAGCTGAATCTCCAGTAGGACGTGGGATCTAAAATAAAATAAAAGTAAAGTAATTATGATTTTTATATTCAATATTATACAAAATTAACTTACATTTTGAAAATTTTGGAAGCTTCCAACCTCATCGATCGGCGGAATTGACAATCCCCATCCACACGCCACCCAGAATGAGCTAGGTGGATAATTACCCCAATAGGTCTTTGCAATATGGGGATATGGGTGAAATCGGCCTAGTATAACTGTTGCAGCTCCTAATGATCCGCCTCGATATATGGGGAGCTATTATATGCCTGTAATTGGCAATTTAATTTAGTGATGTTACCTGATTTAAAAATGAAAGTGAATATTGATAAGGTATTCACTTACCTCATCAAGCAACTGGGTCCAGAAGATTGAGGGGCTAAGCCGAGGTTGTCGAAGCACAAGGCACCTCGGGCATCATGGATCTACATGTGGAGGGCCACGTCTGGCCGCAACCTCAACGTCCTTACGCAGATGAGGATGCAGGGATGGGAAGTGATCGTACTCCTTCCAATAATTAAAGATAAGATTAAAAACCATTGCAAATCAGTATTTAAAAAGTCTAAAAAACATCATTAACATGCGAATGTAAATAATAATATTAAAACTTACCAGCAACAACAAACAATTGTTGTACAAGTGTCTCTCCTTGGAATTCTTATCGATGGTTTGTCGATTGGAGTGCACTGTCATGCTCCACCCAATCGTTCCCCATGGGAAAAGCTCTGCAGCCTCCAGATCATCTAATGTGCTCCAAACATAAAAGAGGATGGCTGCAGATGGCTTTCGTGTGAGTATCCAGTGAGTAATGATGATACCGTATGCCAGTCTGGGGGCATCATCAACTGACAACTGTCCGACTTCCATGTTCTGCCACCTCTTCAAGATCACATTCGGAGTAACTGGATAGATCTAAATCAATTGAACGCTAGTAGAGTTGGACGTCGGTGACCTCTCATTAATATGCCGGTCAACTATCCCATAACATAGATAGATGAGGAGAGCGTACTCCTGGAGGCGCAGTCTGTGAAGTTGGCAGCCAATGAAGACCACATCTTGTCGGGCTGCACACAATCCAAAAAGACCTCTCGTCTCAAGATATGCAAAGTGGACTGGGCATAGTACACTCCATGGTAATGGGGAAGATCCACCATGTATCCGGAGGGGCCCGTTCGAAAATGTTCTAGTGCCCCATGGTGCCATAGCAGGTTAACAATATATCGGATGGTTGAATACTTGGCATGTACGCTAAGCATGTGCTGAGCAGGCACAATGGGATTTTGTCGGAGCTGAAAGCTATGACGGGTGAGGTGCATATCTCTACAGTAATAGAACAAAGGAAATAGTTGATTAAAAAATTATCATATAGTTAAACTCTCTTTTTTTAGGGACCACAATAAATAAATTACGCTCCAAAATACTTGTTGTAAATAGCGTAAAAAATATTTTCATATATCCTATATAGAAAAATTGTAAGACTGCTTTTCCCTTTAGCACTATACGTGCAAGTCTCGAGGGAGATGCTCTAAGCAAATTTAGGATTTACTAAATCAAAGTTGTTCTGGAAATGAGTGCCAGATAGGATTACCGTCGGCCTGTCTCAACTTTTGTCAAAGCCTTCCACAATAGGCATTCTGATTGCTCAGTGTCTGACCCTCATCAAGTATCATAATACCAGGCATCTCAATAAGAATTTTTCTGAACTTCTCTACCTACTACCCCATCCTACTTTCACCAGCAAGCTTCTCAAGGGAAGTTTCCATCCCGCGATTATAGCTTGATTATTGCTTTTATCTTGACATTCATGAAAGTGCTTCCAACTTATCAATATAGCTTCAACCAACTTAAATTCTTTTTGTTAAAAAGAGGAAAATAATAACCTTATTAGCTCAGGTATTGTTGAATGTTCATTGATTTCAGTAACTGCTCCCCCAAAATCCGACAAACTCATTTTTCAAATTTTGAATCCAATCCTCCACCAGAAAATTACATTGAGAATTTGAAAAATGAGTTCTATGGATTTTGGGGGAGAAGTTACCAAAATGAATGAACATTCGACAATACTTGAGCTAATAAGGTTACTATTTTCCTCATTTCAAGAAAAATAATTTAAATTGGTAGAAGCTATATTGATAAGTTGGAAGCATTTTCATGAATGTTAGGAGGAAAGCAACAATCAAGCTATAACCACAGGAAGGAAACTTCCCTTGAGAAGCTTGCTGGTGAAAGTAGGAAAGGGCAACAAGTATAGAAGTTCAGAAAAATTCTCCTTGAGATTCCTAGCATTCTAATATTTGATGAGGGTCACACACCGCGCAACCAAAACAGCCTATTGTGGAAGACTTTGACAAAATGTGAGACACTCCGATGGATAATCCTATCTAGCACTCCTTTCCAGAACAACTTTGATGAGATATACAATACTTAATACTTAGTAAATCTGAAATTTGCTAAGAGCATCTCTCTCGAGACCTGCACGTCTATTGCTAAAGGGAAAATCAGTCTTCCAATTTTTCTGTATAGGATATATGAAAATATTTTTTACCCTTTTTACAACGAGTATTTTGGAACGTAATTTATTTATTGTAGTCCAAAAAAAAGCAAGTTTAATTGTACCTTTAATTTTTTAATCATCTGTTTCCTTTGTTTCGTTACTGTAGAGATATGGACTCCACCCGTCATATGTCTTATTTAAAATTTAAAGTCTAATTTTTAGGAGAACACCTATCTCTTATTTATTTGTTATTATTTCAAAAAATTTGTAAATCTTTACCCAAATGGTTATTGCTTAATCTAAATAAATTAAGCTACAACCGAATAAAAGGATTTTAAATATAATTAATTATAATGTATTTATTAGTACAATGTCATTTATATATAAAAAACATTAACTCTAAACTATAACATTGAAAATATTAATTATCACTTTCGAATTAATTAATAATAATATTATTATTAATTAATAAATATATTATTTCGAAACACAACCTAATATTTCGAGACTAAACTAATAGTATTTTGAGATCCAACCAATATTATTTTGAGACACAACCATTATTGAGACGCACAAAAAACATTTCGAGACACACATTATATCGAGCCTTAAAGTTTCTACTCGTAAATCCAAAATTTCGAGATACAACCATTACATTTCGAGACATGCCTAACCCATTTCGAGATTTGCAGTTTCTATTTCCTTAACCCAAAATTTCAAGATCCATTACATTTCGTGACACAGAGAAAACATTTTGAGATACTCCCAACCCATTTCGAGACTTACAGTTTCTAATTCCTTAGAACAGAATTTCGAGACCCATTACATTTTGAAACACATGCAAAACATTTCAAGACACGCTCAACCCATTTCGAGACTTACAGTTTCTATTTCCGTGACCCAAAAGTTCGAGACCCATTATATTTCATGACACACAAAAAACATTTTGAGACTTACAGTTTCTAATTCTTTAACCCTGAATTTCAAGACCCATCACATTTCGAGACATAAAGATAACATTTCAAGACTTACAATTTCGATTCAAAAACCCATTATTCAAACTCATAAACATGCACAATCCAATACAATTAATTCATGTTTTCAACAAACTACAAAATCGAAGTTAAACAACAAATGTATTTGGTGCATTTCAAGATTTTAAATCAAAATCATGTGTTCAAGAAACAAAAATACAATGTAATACTATGTAAAATAAAGCTTCGCATTTTTCCAACTACCAAAGCTTAACTTTCTAGCATATTCAACACAAAATCAAGGTTCAAGTGTGAAGAAAACCCACTAGGAATGTTGTTTTGACGAAGACGAGGTGATCGGTAGGAAGTGGAGTTGTACTGGCATTCATCGTGAATGGGCACCGTCAATAAGTGTGTTGAAGAAGGAAGGCAAGCTTCGGTTAGGAAGTGGAGAAGAAGAAGGGAAAGAAAATGAGAGTGGAAGAAAGGAAGAAGGGAAAGAAAATGACAGAAGAAGGGGTAGTTTTTCGATGTAAAGAAGGGAAGAAGGTGGAAAGTTTCAATGAGGAACTGGAAGATGAGGAGTTGGGACTTTAAATGGGAAGAAAAGGAATGATTTGTGCCCTTTGTCTCGATTTGGGTAATGAGGCACGAAGGGTAAGAGAGTAATTTCTCATTTTTGGGTAATTTTTATTATCCAAAAATGTTAAAACGTTGATTTGGGTATAAAGTGAAATTGGAGCAACCCAAATAGGTAGAAATGAAATATTTTTAGAAAATGGGTAAAATTAAAATACCCACCCTCAATTTGGGTATATTTGGGAATTTCTTCCTTTCTTTATGATCAACAGAAAAGGAAATCTCTAGTGCTCCGGTTCCAATTGATTTCTTTTCTTTTTCAGGAAAAAAAATTTTATCCAGGATTGTGAGAAGCTTTAATTATCACTAGCTATATTAGACTTTAGAGGCTGAGCTACTTTTCTAATTCATACACACGGGAGTGCTGGTATGTGTGACGCTACTAGGGATAAATAAACTGAGACTACAGGAGAAGGCTTAGAGTTCGGCTCAATAAAAGCTCAAATTTGGTTTGTCTTTAGCGAGCACGAGAAAAGTTTATATGTATTAGTTTATTTAGGTCTTTGAGCCTAAAAAAGTCTTTGATATATATATATACATAAATTTATTTATTTAGATATATTATAATTATGATTGATGGGTAAAATGGATACAACCTGGATAACTTAATATGGATGGGCAGGACCCGAACGAAAGTCAACCCCAAATAGGCCAAAGGTCCCATGCCTTCAATACCAGAAAGCCAGACTCACTGAGTCAACGAGGAAAGGTGGGTAGCGACCTACTACCACCGACCTCCCGAGTCATCGACCTAGAGGTTACCGACCTCCTGAATGAGCTCAAGAGAGGTACAGCCAGAGCTTGACGTACGATCTGGTAACTCCTAACTAGTCTCATAAATCTTCCATGCCATGACCAACGGTGCCTGACTCCTAATCACTCCCCACGAGCCAAGGACTACTCAGCGTGACCTCACTAGAAGAGGTGCTCGAGATACTCAACATCCATGAAGGGGTCGCGAAGATGGTCTGAAGGTCGGTTAGCGAGCTCGTTGCTCTCAAGCAGAGACGTGAATGGGAAGATCTCTTGTCCCAGGGAAACTCCATGATTCTAGGAGCAATTAGTGGGATTCAACGAAATCTCACAATTATCATAATTGCCTACAGTTACGTAATGTAGGCCTGCAATCCAAGAGGTAACAAACTTTCTCTTTTTACTAATTAATCAAAACACACAATCAGTCTAAGAACAAGGAACTAAGAGGCTCTCAACAGTTTTTGGAGAACGGACTTTACCTTTAGCTATCTCTCTCAAAACACTAACTTAGGCATCGGAACTCTTCCCCTGGCGACAGCCCCCTCCAGTGACCATTTTCCTCATTTTCTCATGCTGCTAACCCTAGAGTTCCATCAGGATCTAAGGAGGTCATACAGAAGTACCCAACTGCCAATTGCACAGAAACAAATCACACCTACCACCCACTAAGTACCAGTCAATCAACACATCAATACCTTTTGATGTATAGGGCATTGATATTCTGGGGCCATTCTTGAAAGGGGTGGGGGGTGTAAAGTTCCCTATAGTTACCTTGGAGTATCTCACCCGATGGGTTGAAGCAGAACCCATGGCAGTAATCTCATCACCGAAAGTCCACTCATTCGTATGGAGGAACATCGTTTGCAGATTTGGCATTCCTCGAGCTATCATATTTGATAGTGGGCGACAGTTCATTGGCGACCTATTCAAGACCTTCTGCGAAAATCTCTACATTGAATAGAGACTGACCACAGTAGCTCATCCCCAAGCTAATGGCTTGGTTGAGGTCACAAACAGGACCATCCTGGAAGGACTCAATAAAAGACTCACCGAGCTCGAAAAAGAAGGTCGAAAAACTGACTAGCTAAACGAAATCCCAAGTATACAATGGGCGTACAGAACCAGACCAAGAAAAGCTATTAGAGAAACACCATTTAGTTTGTGCTTTGGAGCAGAGGCGGTCATGCCAGTTGAGGTGGGAATGACATCTTTAAGACTGATCGAATACAATTTAGTCTCAAACGAGAGAGAGAGAAGAGTACACCACGACCTCCTCGAAGAAGTCAAGAACAAAGCGATGGAAGCAGATAGAACTTACAAAAGGTAGGTAAAAAATTTTTTCAACCAAAGAATGAAAGAAAGACATTTAGTAGTTGGAGAAATGGTCCTCAAGAGATCAGATGTCAATAAGCAAGGACAACTGACCAAGTTGCGAGAAAGCTGGGAAGGACCCTACATAATCCAAGAGGTTCACAAAGGAGGGAGCTACAAGCTCGCTGACCTTGAAGGAAGGCAACTCCTAAGGGCCTTGAATGCTTTCCACTTGAAAAAGATCTACGCCTAAGGGCCATCTAAGACATTGCAAACCTTGAGGAGCTATCAGTTGGGCTCAGAAATACCTTTCAAGAGAACCTCGCCTAAAGCTATGGTGACCTCAACAGTTCATATTCAACAAAGCATGCTTTTAAAGCTAAGTTTTTCGAGGCTTAGTTTTTTAAGGCTTGTATGGATATTGTTCCGGTTTTGCCTATATTTTTTGCTATTGTGCCAAAATAAATCTGAATACATTGGACAATTGCAAATATGAAGCAATTGTATAAAAGAAAGGAAGAAAAACATAAGGCCACAAACAGACCTCTGTAGAATATTCATTGTGCTTTTGAAAAATAAATAGTCAAAAATCCTAAAACTAGAAGAACCCTGGGAATACTTTCGAGAATGTCGCACAAGGGGCACATCATCCTCATCCTCCTCTTCCCTGGATAGGATGCTGGCTGGGACAAAGCTACTCAGAGGAGATGCAAGGTTGCTCAGAGGGACTGCACCTAAAGTTCCTATTAGACAAACCAACAACACGGTCAAATAAAGTAGCTTTGGGAGCAAGCAGGAAAGCTGGGATAAGGTCCAGTACCTTCCCCGAAATGCTCATACACAAGCTGAGGAAACAACTTCTCAAATGCATTTGTGCCCAAGAATGATAGAATACCTTTAGGAGAAACCATAGCTCTAGGGGTGATGTCTAGGATCTCCTCAAACTCGGGGGTAGCCTCAACAAGAGCTTTCCCCTTCCACGCTAGACCTTCATCAGCCTGACCGACCTGGGTCAGGATCTCAGCAGCAGCTACCTCTTCAGGGGAAACTTCCTTTTGGTTCTCCCACTTTCAAGGGAGAGGAGCAGCTAACTCCGGATGATAAAAATTGGCATCGAAATCTGAGTTAGTCCTCATCCTCGGATTGAGCCCCTTAAATTCATCAACCACCTCAACATACAGAGAGATCAGCTGCGGCCTCAGTAGAGACTGCTCATACTCCTAGAAAGTAGGAACTTCCTCCAGCGTTTCGAACACCAAACTACGTTCCTCATCACAGAGCCCCTAGAGGTCATCCAACCTGGCCTTAAACATTTTGATATGCTCCTCTTGCTCGATTACCTTTTTCTCAACCGTGTCCAGAACCTTGGAGATAGTGTCATTGGCAGCCTTAGCTTCAACCAAATCCCTTTGACATGAGATAAGAAGTTGCCTGGAATGCTCGACGGAAGCCTTGGATGATTAAGCAGAGGAAGTGACCTCGGTGACCTCTTTCTCCAAGCAAACTTTGGCATCTTGCAGCTTAGAAAGCGAGGAGGCGAACTCTTGATCATTCTTGGCCCTAACCACTTTCTTTCTCATTCGTTGGCCAAAAACAACATGGCCTTGGAAAGGAAGAAGGAAAGGTGTCAAATAGTGCACTCGGAATACAGCAAAGTCAGACATAGGTAGACAGTAAGGGTGCGAAAAGCTCACCGCAGCAAGAAAGGAGGCACCAAACCTGTCAAACTCCTCGTCTGTGAGTTGCCAGCAAATTTCTCAGTCACCTGACGAAGTGCGCTCCATCAAAAAGGACTGAGGGTGGGGCCATTGCAGCAAAGAATCCGATGCTTCCATGGCAAGATTAAGGACCCACCTTGCAGTTACCTCATTGGTGCAAGAGGCTAGGGCAACAATTCCCAGCTTCTTAAAGGTCTCAGCGACCTCTTCCATGGCACACCCCGGAAATGCAACTTGAGACTCGGAGATCGCCAAGGCTTTTCCCTTCCCAGAAGGGCCAGGAGCAATCTTCTTCACAGGCTAGGAAGAAGGAGAAGACGAGGAAGTTGAAATTTTAATGGGTCTATCAAAAAGCCCCATCCCAGTAGCAGTTGAATCTCTTTTGGAGGCCCCTTGAGTCCTCTCAACCACTGCAGCCCTTCCCTAAACCGGGGGAATGGGAATCCTAACAGTAGAGGCACGAGCAAGGGAGGTACCAGCAGGGCCCCGACCTCTACCTTCAGAGGCCCGAGAGGGTCCAGAAGCACGAAGCCACTCTGATGCCTTCATTACTGCAATAAACAAGAAGGAAAACTATTAAAGCCAGGATGATCAGAACCAAAGTTCAGTAAACACCGGGAGATTTCCTACCAAAAGAAGATATCCCAACTCGAGTGAAGAAGAAAGAGGATTTCCACTCTCTTGGACTAGAGAGCGGCAACTAGCTTGTGGCGAGAAGAAAAATGAAGATACCCCTTAGCGCCTTTGGACGTTGAGGAGACCCCCACCTATAAAAGCATCTGAAAAGCTCCAAAGAAACTGGAACTCAATAAAGATGACAGGTTATGATGAAAGCAACTACTGTCCGAAAAGAGTTGGGAACAAGTTGGGCTAGGGAAAAACGCCAAAAGAAGGCAAGGTCGAAAAATAAGGGATGAATGTGAGGTAGGAGAACCCCTCCCTTGAGGCTAGAAGCATAAAGGACTATGTGTCCGTTACGCTTACTGAAAGCAGGCTCATGCTCTTCGATAGCAACAATTTCGCCCTTCCCTAGTCCCAATTCACTACAAAGCTCAAAAACATGACCGGTGTTCAAAGAAGGAGATATAGAATATGCTTCTGTTTCAGACTGCTCAAAGGTTTTAGTTTTTACCAAGGGAGCTCTAGTCAACACCGGAGAAAAATAAAAAACCCCGTTTCCCAAATCGACCGCCTTAGAAGAAGGTGTTATCTCTGTAGTTTGGAGAGAGGGGGTACTAGATACAGAAGAGGAAGAGGGGGAAGCAATCGACATATCAGAGAGAGAATAAGGGAACAACCTTTTCAAAAGAGAAAAAAACCTCACTCAGTGAAGTCTTGAAGAAAGAAAGACGATCCTGGGAAAGCCGAATGGTCGAAGGAGGACTAGAAAAACCCTAAGCAAAAAAGCTCTGTAAAATCCGTGCCCGATGAATGAATATTCAAGTAAATCCCAAATTTAAAGGTATTCAAGTTATATTGAATAAGGAAACCTTGGATTTATTGAAGCAGGGTCAATGTCCCCAAATCTGGAAAGGGTCGTCGGTTTAGAACCCAAAGATGCTTCATTTTTTCTCCTGAACTAAAAAGGGTCTGTTTCTACAAGTCTGAGACTGGTTGGATACTGCTAAAAGTAAAGCGGAGTGACTTTCCAGTTCAGATCATCCAACAGTTTCCCAAAACAAAGAGAATGCATCATCTCTCTAAAAATTGCTGTTATGAAAAAATAGAACAACTTTTCAAAGGGCCGCAACCTCAAGATGGTAAATCTCAATACCTGAAGGTCTGCCTCACGAGCTGTTTGATTTTTCAAGGGTCGCATCCTATAGATGGTAGTTCATAATACCTAAAGGATAGCCCCACGGCTTGAAGATGGTAACTTTGAATACCTAAAACTTAGGCCCAAGACCTAGAGACGACAACTCTAATTACTTGAAGGTCAGGCCCCTGACCTCAAGATGGCAATCTTCAATGCCTGAAGGATAGATTCGCGACTTGGAGATGGTAATACTTAATACTTGAAAGTTAGATTGGCGAGTCCCGAGGTCCGAGTGGGCTAGGTCACGGACCTAGAGGTCACCAACCTCCAGATAAGGACAACAAAGGCCTCACTAGACCACGGCCTACGACCATGTGACACTCAACCTTGCTCATGTACCTTCCATGCCATGACCAAGTGTGCGCAACTCTGCTGGAGGCTGAAAAATAATTAGCCAGCTTATAGCTCTAAACCAGAGACGAGATCGGAAAGGTACCCCCAAAACTAGTCTTTACAAGGAATTGGAGGCCAGATTAAAGGCTATAGCTTGAAGATGATAATTTAGGCACCAACGACCTCTGAGCTCGCTAGGCCTAAAAGGGGGTAATAACAGGTAAAAGCGAGTATAAACCAGATAAGTCAATATGGACGGGCAGGACCCGGACGAAAGTGAAACCCCAAATAGGCCAAAGGTCCTATGCCTTCAATACCAGAAAGCCAGACTCACTGAGTCAATGAGGAAAGGTAGGCAGCAACCTATTACCACCAACCTCCCGAGTCATCAACCTAGAGGTTACCGACCTTCTAAATGACCTCAAGAGAGGTACAGCCAGAGCTCGACCTACAACCTGGTAACTCCAAACTCGTCTCATAAATCTTCTATGCCACGACCAACGATGAGCGACTCCTAATCACTGCCCACGAGCCAAGAACTACTCGGTGTGACCTCACCAAAAGAGATGTTCGAGATACTCAACATCCACGGGGGGGTCGCGAAGATGGGTTAGCAAGCTCGTGGCTCTCAAGCAGATACGTGAATGGCAAAATCTCTTATCCCAGGGAAACTCCATGATTCTAGGAGCAATTGGCGGGATTCAACGAAATCTCACAATTATCCTAATTGTCTACGGTTACCTAATGTAGGGCTGCAATCCAATACATAACAGACTTTCTCTTTTTACTACTTGATCAAAACACACAATCAGTCTAAGGACAGGGAACTAAGAGGCTCTGAACAGGTTTCAGAGAACTGTCATTACCTTCGGCTATCTCTCACAGAACACTAACTTAGGCATCGGAACTCTTCCCCGGGCGACAGCCTTCTCCGGTGACCATTTTTCTCATTTTCTCAAGCTACTGACTGCGGAGTTCCATCAGGATCTTTGGGGTTGACCAGGAGTCCATTTTCGACCCCATTAATGATATTTTCTATTTATTCTATAATTTGTTATTTATATATACACATAATTTGATCCAATCCTAACTCCTGTAAGTTGGATGCTTTAGTTAGTTGTTTCAAAAAAATTTAATAAGTTACTATCAACCTATGAATTGGAAGTTAATGTGTGTGGAAATTATATTTAATGTGAGAATTTAGTTATTAGATGTTTTTCTTACTTATTTTACACTAGGACCAATCAATTATTTTAGAATTCTATCTTGAATTTCATAATTTACAACTAATATTGATGGGTAAAATGGGAATGACCCCGACAGCAGTCAACCCAACTGGGCCAAAGGCCCCATACCTTTAATACCTGAAAGACAGACTCACTGAGTCAACGAGGACCCGTGGGCAATGACCAGCTACCACCGACCTCCAGGTCATCTACCTAGAGGTTACCGACCTTCTGAATGAGCTCGAGCAATCATCTTGCCAGACCCCGACCTCCGACCTGGCAAGTTCCAATTCGACTCATAAATCTTCCATGCCTTAACAAACGGTGCGCGACTCCTAATTACTCCCAGGAGCCAAGGATCACTCGATGCATCCTCACCAGAAAAGAAGTCCGAGACTCTCAGCATCTACAGGGAGGTCGCGAAGTTGGTCTAAAGGTTAGTAAGTGAGGTTGTAGCTCTAAACAAACTTGAATGCCATGATCTCTTGTCCCATGGAAACTCCATTATTGTAGGAAGCAATTGGCGGGATTCAATAGAATCCCATAGTTATCCTAATTGCCTACTATTACGGAACGTAGAGGAAGATCAGAGAGGTAACGAACTTTCTCTCTCTACTTAACCAAAAAGCACACAATCAGTCTGAAGATGAACTAAGTGACTCAGAACACCGCAGCTTTCTAAGAACGGTCTTTATCCTTGATTATTCCTTGAAATACTAACTTAGGCATCGGAGCTCTTCCACAAGCGACAGCCCACTCCGGTGACACTTTCCTTGCCTTCTCAGGTTGCTGACCGAGGAGCTCCATCAGGATCTGCAGGGGCAACCCTATGTTCACTTTTAAGCCCTATAACTTCTAGCTCCGTTTGTGGGGAGAAATCTGAAACAAAAGGCCTATCTTTCTTTCCCATTTCACAAATAAATAAACAATCTTGATGATTCAATCTCAACCTTTATGTGTTCAACCGCCATGCCATGGCAGACCACCCACTAGAACACAATTGTGCACTGGCGAAACAATGCCAGAAATATCACCTCCAGCGCATGCCGTCAGCAACGATAATATAGGGCCTAGCACGCAGCAGTATCACCACCAGCCAGCACAATCTGGCCCATCCCACAGGGCGCCGGCCAACCGTCTATTTGCGCCAGAAAGGCCACAGCAGGGACACCCTGATCCCATGGATAATGGCAACAATTCTAGGCCGCCCAGGCCACAGAGATCTAGAAGAACACAGATATCTATGCCAACCAACCTACTAGAAAGAATGGTGGTTGCACTAGAAGGAATCTCTGGTAGAGAGGATTATATATCCACAAGAACCCAGTACCCTCGGGGAGAGATTCATGGCCACCCAAAGGCCAAGCTGGACACATCCAGCCAAACAGGCATCAACCTTCAGAAGCCACAAACGACCTTCGGCCTGATGAACAAGGTTGAGAAATACGTCGTGAACAACAAAGGTCACAAAGAGGAAGAACCCAGCTTGTGACTGACCTCAAAGAAACCCACAACAATACAAGGGGGTATGATTTGCGAGAGATGCTCAATCGAGTAGCCATCTCACGGAGAAAAGCGGGATGTCGTTCCTGAAGAGCAGGGGAACTCGCAACGAATTTCTCATGGAGTAAGGATGCCTCCTCGACGTAGCTTGATCAAAACGACAAGCAATAAAGCTCGAGGGGTAGCCCCCAATCCACTAATGAGAGTAGTTACCCCAGCCAATTAGGAGGTGCAAAGCACTGTGGACCTTACCGAGCCTTTGCCATTTATCCATGGCACCATCCGAACCGCGACGAGGCCACAAGGCTTCAAAGCCCCACACCTAGAGGTGAAATACGATGGAAAAGGGGAGCCTCAATAGCACATTGATGAGTATGTCTCCTACATAGAAATTTACAAGTACACAGACAACGTAAAGTGTAGAGCCTTTCGGTTGACACTGACCAAAAAGGCCTAGTCCTGGTTCAAGGGCATCCCTGAAGCAAGCATCTCCAACTGGACACAGCTTAAAGAGTTGTTTCTAAAAAGCTATTAAAGTCACACGAGATGCTAGAAGGATATCAACAACCTCTTTTCCATCAAACAAAAGGTCGGAGAAAGCACCCGAAGCTATTACAGTGGCTTCAACAACGAGGCAGTCGAGATCAAGTGGAAAAATAATGCCATCTACATCACTGCCTTCCCACATGGTTTACAAGAGGGTACGTAGCCCTCAAGCTAGCTGAGGAACCAGTAAAAACCATCAAGGAGTTCCAGATGCTCTTGGAAAAGTTGATCACGGCTAAGGAAACAGCTTTCCAAAAGAAGATCCTTGGTTTCGCCTTAGCCATGAAGAAAAATTACAAAGGGCATCCAAGGAGCTCGCAAAAATCAAAGAGGGATAGGAAAGTACCCTCAATCAAAAAGGGGAACCTTGAATAAGAGGTGGAAGATAATCCCCGACCTCGTGACCACCCCTCTCAAAACATCACAAGAAGAAATCCTGGTCTTCTGAAGCCACCCAGGCCTTTTGAGTCCTGTGGCCAAAAGAGACCCAGCGAAGTTTTGTCACTACCACAAGGACCAAGACCATCTCACTAAAGACTGCTTCGATTTCAAGTGGGAAATCGAGGGCTTGGTCAAGGAAGCTCACTTGCAAGAGTTCTTGGCTAAGCAAGCAGGTCCAGCAGATCTGCCACCAGCAACCCCTCAGAATCAACGACCTCCCATACGAGAAATAAATGCTATTGAGAGGAGGTCCAAGAGGGCTCGAGGGGAAGACTCAGAGCCCCTCACAGTGTCCCTCCAAATCAGAGATTCCTTAGTCCACAAAATTTTAAGGGACACTTGAAGCGTCATGAAAGTCTTATACCGGAAGGCCTTCTAGCAAATAGGCATAGAAAAGAGCTTACTAATAAGGTCAGACACTGCTCTTAGCCAGCCAGATCTCTACCTAATATGGTGTTGTAGGTCTCTGGGGCGTCGACCACCATCCATTCCATGATTTCATTGACCTCTTTATCATTTGCATGGACTGTCATTGGGACCCGGAAGACAACTATCAACATAGGTCGTGCTGTCGTTGAAGTTGGTCAAAGCCAACCAGGTGACCGTGCATCGTAACACAAACAAATTAAATCTATCGACCAGAACTAATGCAGTTAAGGCAAGTAGGGTTGAACCCACAAGGAATTGAATCTCAGTTTAAATAAAACCAATTAATAAGTAACAAAACGGGGAATCTTTAAAAGAGTTTGTAAAAATAAAGTTAAACAAAGAATTGCAAAAAAACCAATTAAAAAGGAGACAATAAATATGAGAAAGTTGTTAACAAGAAACAATCTGTAGGTCAATTGCTATGGGGATAATCATTGATCAAATAACACAATTAA
>JAOXNR010031449.1:6197-22613 GCA_028571225.1 Parsonsia alboflavescens | reverse complement strand
GAATCTTTAGATTCTGTTTCCGACTGCGTCACTTCCCCCCCCCCCCCCCAAAAAAAAAATCCTCTCATCATCCTTTCAAAAATTTAAATACCATAAAGCAGGTTGTAAGTTCAATTCGATTTTACTGCATACTCTAATTTTGATGAGTTGCAACTCCGAACGGAACAGTTGAGGTACATGAGAATTGATTTGGACACTGTTAAAAAAAAAAATTGAATACCATTTCCCTAGAAATTATATTAGAGGGGTAATAGAGAAAAAAAATACCATCAAATACTTAATTAACCAACAACCGTGACCTATAATTAATGATAAAAAAATTAGTTACAATAACTTATATTTAGTGACGGAGGGAGTAATGAAAAATTTCTGAAATGAATTTGACTTATTTGTACTTAGATAAACATCTTAATTTATGTAAAATTATAATGCATCATTCAATTTAATATTTTTTGATTGATGTAATTAAGTAAAAAATTGCAATGGTTATTGGTTAAATGATGTAATAAAAAACGAGTAATGTAATTTTATCTACTTGATATTATCAATTAAATCCGTATGAATTAAAAATTTTCTAATATAATAATGTTGAGTTTGAATCACTCTCACATACCATAAAATTAAATCATCTATTGTACAAAGAATTTAAACCAGTAGTAGATCTTATAGGGTCTACTTAGATAAAAATTAAAAAATAAGAATAATATATTCCATATTTTTTGAATCGAATGCCTTTGTTTCTCTCTGTATATGTTGGAAATTAAATATTTCATTTATTAAATTTTTATAAAGAAATTAATATTTTTATGTTTAAATGAATTAAATCAAATCCTTCTTATAAAATTAATCAAAATTCAAAACGAAATATCTAATTTTAATCAGATAATTATTTTTATGCAAGAAAGTATTAAAAGAAAAAAACCATACATCAAAATTTCTAGGATATATTGAGAAACTCTAAGCAAATGACTGCAAAATAAAAAAAGATAATAATTCTTTTTTTTTTTTGAAAAAAAATTGTATTTAAAAATCTTTTAATTTTAAAAAATTTTGTTTTTCCTTTTTTTGTTTTTTTTTTTTAAAAACAAACTTATTAAAAAGTTTATTTCGAATAACCGATATAGAACGTATGGAGCAACTAACAGGTGACGCACCAAACAGACTAGGGATAAGCATAATTACAATTTCAATGGTTGTTTTTTTTTTTTTTTTTTTCAATTTCAATGGTTGTTATCTCTCATATCCACTTGAAATGGGGTTGGCTTACGTCAGATTCCGCTCCGAAGAGTAAATGGACAAGTCAATGCAGGAGGAAGCACAGTGAAGGGCAGATTGGGTCCATCCATTCTCCCGACATAAAAATGCTTGTTATCCCCATCTCTTTTGCCTTTTCTCGAGTCCGAATACATTTGTATATCATTTTCCGTGTTTCTCTTTCAGCTGCCCATTTTGATTTTTGCCCATAATGTTTCCGTTGATTTTTAATAGTATTATAAAATTTCTTAATTTAAAGAATTTACAATCACTGATTCATGTGTTTCATAACTAATTATGTTGATTACAAAGATAATTATGGTAAAATATATCAAGTCATAAGTAGAGGATGTAAAATATTATACAATTTGCCCTATTTTTATATCCCAGAAATCATAATCAATGACGTAATTGGTGTAATCCATATTATCTTAATTCTTCCGCCCCCCATCCACATTCAGTTAAACATGACATGTTAGGTCCCGTTAACCTGGCAAACTTATTTTAACCATTAATTCTTTACCAAAATTTGTTGGGATTATTACGTAAATAGCTATGGTAAAACTCACATAAATGCACACATAGGTAAAGCCCCAGCTAGTAGTATCTCATGAAACCAGCCGTAACCAGAAAGTTCAACTGAAATGCAAACAATAAATCTATTACTCTGGCCGTTTTTTTTTCTAAAACGCCGTTTAAGGTTTTTGAACAGAGTTCAAGACAATAATTATTTCACTAATAAATATTTTATTTAGATTAAAATACCGCCTTATAATAAATAATGCTCATATGACTAATTAAAACCCTAAAAGTATAACTAATTAAATTCATTTCTATTTATTTTTTTGTCTATTGATAAATCATTACACTGAATAAAATTTGTTAAATAGTCTCACAAAGTCAAACTTTACTGGCTACCAATCCTTGGGACATTTATTCCTCTGGATATTAGATTTTCTGGAGAATCTTATTTCTCTCAACTTGTTAAAAATCTAGCCCCATCCTAGGATTATCCTTTCCAGCTTTCAGAGTTACAATTTGCCCATATTCTTCTTCTTCTTCTTTATCTATTCATAATATTTTTTAATTATTATTATTATTAAAAAAAAAGGGAAAAAAATGGTAAAAGCTGATATCTGCCCGGCCCCTTTAAACATATAGTGGGCCTTTATCATTTTATTTTAGCGATGGACTCAACTAAAACCCAATTCGGTGCTTAGTCAGATGGTGGACTGGTTTATATTAGTATTTGTGGGCTTGAACCCAAGGAAAGCACTCAGCTAGCTTAGGCTCAAATCTCACGGGCCCAAATACTATTTATTCTTTTCAATTAATCTCTACACATCCTTTAGGGAAAAAGGTGAATTTAGTTCCAAAATTTTAAAATTTAATGGTTATTGTTTTGAAAGGATTTTTAATCTTTTATAATCTCCAAAATGTTTTCTGAGTTATAATTTTAGTCATTTTTTTCTTTTTCGGTGTATATTCGGCAAATATCCAACCAAGTCAAAGATTTAATTTTAAAATCATTTAAAATAAAAAGAATAACCTAATTTTATTTCTTAAAAAACCCTATGACCATATTCCACGCACCCAACCACCATTCCCTCCATTTTCTTCTTCTGTTTCACACTTCAACTTCGGTAGCAAAATTTTCAATGTGAATAGGGAAAGATAAGGTCAGGGGAAGACTCTGAATATGCTACTATCCCTCTTCGTCATAAATTTCACCGGACTCTACCTTTTCTTCTCCTCCCACCCAGATTATTTTTGTCACAGAGGAAGGGAACACCCTTCTCACTGGAGAAATACCTATCCTTAGCGAACAAGAAAGCATCTTTAGTTTCAGTATTCAGTTTCCACCGCCAAACCCTTTACCAATTTTGCCCTGCTGATCCTATGAGGGAGATTTTGAGAATTAATTTAGTTAACGTTTGGATGTCCTCAATTCCTCCTTTGAATTTTATCCCAAATTTGCTTTTGGGTCTAGTGGGTGGTTAAAGTGTTTTCACAATGGCACTTGTATTAGGAAACATATTCAAATCCCTAGTCTTCGCTGTGGCCAACACTTTCCGTCAACTCCTTTTGTCAACTTGGTAATTTATTGAGTATTTTTTAACCAAATATTCTTACAAATGAAAATCAAGTATTATAAAGTAAAATATATCTAAAACAACATAATTAATTAAAGTTATTTAAGATAATAATATAAAATGAATAGGAAGTTGGATATGCGAGGCGCTGAGAATCCGAATGAATGTGGCTGGGAACAAGTTGGTAACTGGGGTTGGAAGGATAGAAGACCAAGAATTGGTCATGTTTCAAGCTAGAGCATTTGATATTGAGGTGATGGAGAAATCTAGGATTACCCTAGGTGAAGGGAATGAAGATGTGGGTAGGGTTTGGGGATAGTGGTTTTGAAACTAAGATTAAGTGAGAGGAAAAAAATTATCCATTGTACTTTAAATAATTTTAAAATTAAATCCTTGACTTGAGCAGATTCTTATTGGATTTATGTTGAAAAAGATAAAAAAGATCATAATCACAACTATAAAAGGTAAAAATATCTTTGAGGACTATAATCACCGAATTTTAAAATTTTGGAGATGAAACTTACCAATTTTCCAATCCTTTATTATTTGTCTATTTAGAAAAGAAAAAAAATCTCATAATAGTTGTCTATTTTAACTTTCAAAAGAGGATTTCATAGATTTTTTTTTCTTGTTTGCCATTTCGATTTTTTCAAAAAAGATTGCACCATACTCCCCTCAAGCTAATTATTTAAACATTTACAAATTCCAAACAAATCTGACTAAAAAAGTATTCTTATCAAATTAGTCTAAAATTATTACTCGATATTGGTTTATCATACTTTTTTATGTAAAGTGCAAAGTGAGCAAATAAAATGGGATGAGGGGAGTTCTAAATAACCAGCATTTGGATCAATTTTAGTTCGACTAAGAGATTAAAATTTATCAGTAATACTCTCTCCATCCAGAATTGAATGTCCATATTTCTATTTTGAATTGTGCAGAAATGAATGTCCATTTCTTAAATTAGTTAAAATTTTCTTAAAGAATTGATATGGTTAAGTGTCAAATGAACAAAGTCAACCAATTTTTTTAAAATTTATATAAGTCAAAATGAGACATTCAATTTTATACACAAATTAAGATGAGATAATTGAAGCTTTAGTATTATTAATTTTTAACACCCACCATTCCCTTAATCCTCCATATACCCTTTCTCCCAAGGATCAACAGTAGCATTCCATCTACCCTCCACGTGTCTCAAATTCAAAATTTTTCAATTTCAAATATTACTGTTTATTACTAAATCCGAGAGGTTTGACATAATTGAAGTTTAAATATTATTGGATGGGATGTACTTTTTGTTTGTTTCTCCGACAGATATATACATATAATTATTATGATATATCAAATGTGACCTACACGAAAGATCATGTTCCATCCGTCACTTGGATATGAATAATTTTGCCTTGTCGATTTCTTTAAGATTTAATGCTTAACTACATGAACCAATTTAAATAGAAAGATTTTTATTTTATCCAAATCTTCCCAAAATTTTATAAGTTATTCAATTTTAAAACAAACTTTTCATTTTATATTCATTTTGACTTTTCCTTAAAAAAAAAAAAATCAAAATGACCTTTATTCACTTTTAACATGTAATTAATTTATTGGCCTTAACATCCCAAATTGCCATTGTACTGTTGTAAAATCAAATTGAAGATAACAACTACCATCATTGAAGTTTCATTCATTGGAAGTTAAAAAAAACTTCACTTGAAACAAACCAATTCTCCTAGTTGAATCTAAAAAAACCAAAAAAAGAAAAAAAAATCAGTTGGTGGTGCATTGAGTTTAGGAGAGTTGTAGTTTTCTTTTTCCTTCACAAGACCAAGGTAGTGTTTGGAGCGGAGAGATCAGTTCATTTTTCTTTGTTTCTGTTATGGTGATTGATGCTTGTGTTTTGATTTCGAAGTGTCTTTGGGTATTGGTGTTTGTTCGTATTGTGTTGTTTGTTTGGTGTAAGAAAGGAAAGAAAGGAGATTGCAGAATGTTTCAAGTTGAGTTAAGTTGGATTTGGCTCCAAAAGTGTCGAAGGTCATACTGACCTTTGGGAATTCAAATTCGACTTTCAGGAGGTCAAGTCCGACCTTGGAAAGTTTTGTTGCCTTTTTGTTTTAAAAAGATAAATTGACCTTTCAAAGCTATAATCCAACCTTCAAAGTATTAGACCGACCTTCAGGCATTTTGATTTTTAGGTTGAACAGACCTTCCACAGCTCTATTCTGACCTTCAAGACCTATGTTCCGACCTTCGAGCTTTTTTTTTTTTAAAAAAAATTTTCTCAACACTTTTTTTTCTTTTAAAAAAGAAGATATTTAGACCCTTCTCTCTCTCTATTGTTTTATTAAGTTATTTCTCCTTATTTTTTCCTATTATTTTCTATACATTTTTATGAATATATTTTCCTTTGGATTCTTGCAGAAATGGTTACATCAAAATAGCAATTCATGATAGTTCTCTAAGTGGAAGGGGGCTTTCGGTAGTCGTACCAAACAACATCAGTTATGAAGATTTTAGGAGAATTATGACAGACTACATGGAGATTGATTTAAACCAATTCAACATACAATTTTCAATTGCATCCAAATTATTTGATGAAAGTATTAAATTAATGAAAATTGAAAATATATACGGGATCATGTATTTGAAAGGGGAAGCTGATTCTAAAATGGTGATCGTTAACAAAATTGAAAGATTACATCAATGTAGTGATGATCATGCAAGGGATGATTTTGTTAATGCATATGAAAGGAATTCGGATGGGACATTCACACCTCTAAACAATGAACCTGACCATTTGAAAATATTCACACCGATGATGATGACTATGAAGAAGTACATATCCATAGTGTTGATGATGATGTCCTCGACAACTTTGATGATGGGGTCAGACACATAGTTTCTTTCGAGCAATTTATATAGAACCCTTCTACTCAATTCACAAACATGAACTGGGGTGAGGATAAAGAGGTGCATTATTTTGAAGATGAAACCATTCCATCTATGGGTTCGATAAGGAATGATGCAATTTTTAATAGTAAGGATGAATTGATGGCAGCAATGGGTCAATATTCATTTGAGAACAGATCTCCTATCATGTGGTACTTTCGGATAAGGCAAGATTCAAAGCACAATACAAGAATCAGAAAGATTGCACTTTCATGATACGTGCACAGTGTACAGTTGGATGCCAGATATGATTGATTCACAAGTTTGTTCCGAATCACACTTGCATTCAAATTGTACAACAAAGCCAAAATAAGGATGTAAGTGCATCAACAATTGGTTGTTTCTACTTTGGTAAAATCATCGGTGTGAATCACATCCTCAAAAATGTGATTCAAGACATGCGGGAGAATTACAGGGTGCAACTAGGGTACACCAAAACTTAGAAATCTTTACAGTGTGTAAAGGACATAGCTTATGGAACTCTATAGGACTTATTTAGACAGCTTCCATCATATTTCCACCTCTTGGAGTGTACAATTCCTGACACAGTGACCAGTATAGTGTTGTGGGAGGAGCATTTTTTGAGATCATTTCGTGCACTTGGTCATTCGATTGAGGGTTTCAAATACATGAGACCCATCATTATTATAGATGCAACACATTTAAAAAGTGCATACGAGAGCAAAATTTATGCAGCTGTCTGTGTTGATGGGAACGAACAAACTTTTCCCCTTACATTTGGATTTGATGAAGATGAGGGCAATGATTCATAGGAATGATTCTTAAGAAGACTAAGAATTGCATTCGGATTGAGGGATGAATTGGTAATTGTATCTAATTGACACAAAGGCATCCTACACGTAATGAGAAAAGTGTATCTCAAGATTTCATATGCCTTTTGCTTTCAACATTAGAAGGAAAACTTAAAGACAAAGTGCAGAGATCCTCGAGTTGCAATGATATTCAAAAGTGTGGCATATGCCTTTGATAAGTAACAATGTGACTACTACTTCGACATTCAGCATATACACCCTAGAGTGCATTGTTAGTTGAATGTTGAGGTAGGACGATTGGGTTGGGAAATCGATACAACCAAATGACATAAAATCTCGTGGAGTCCTTCAATGAAGCAATTAAGAAAGTTTGAAAGTTGCCTATTACATTTGCTCACAAGTTTTATAGGGGTTTATGTTAGTTTTGGTTCAACAAACTTTGAGAAGCAACCGCTACAATGCCTAATATGATTACCAAGCATGCTGTGGAAAGAATTGAGAAGGAAGCTGTGAAAGTTGACAAAGAAAGATTGCATACTACATCCATTCGAGTTAGGGAGGAGTGTGTCGTCCGTAATCTTCCACAAGAAGCAAATGTTGTTGTGGATATCGTTTAGAAGACTTGTGGATGTTGGAGATGGGAACTAGAAGGAATTCTGTGTAAATATGCCATTGCTGTCATCAGGTATTGAAAAACCTTAATATAATTTAAAACGACCTTTTTTGAAGGTCACACCGACCTTCCTAAAGGTAAGAACGACCTTCTACCACTTGGTGTGACCTTTATAATGGTGTTTTCTGTATTCTCCATATGTTTACATTATAATTTTTAAGAAAATAAATTTAAAATCATAATTCCAATTTTTTAAAATCATCTTTAACCATGTTAATATCTTTTGTAGGGAAAATGGGACCCACTACTCTACTTAATGCTATGGCAATTCATTTGACATCGAAATATTGAGGATGACATATGCACTCTCGATAAATCCTGTTCCTTTGTGTTCGACTTTGAATAGAATTGGAGGTGTGAACGATGTGCTTGTCATTGCCACTCTTGATAGAAGGGAGGTAGGAAGACCACAAGAAGGTCCCTTCCTCTTCGAAGTGAAAAGGATTGTCGGAAGAAAGCGTGCTAAATATGCAAAAGAAACAGACATAACTGTCTAACTGATCCAAATGCGATGAACACAAGAGCCCCACCTCTTGAAGAATCAAATGACGGAACCCATGAAGTGCCCATATGTAATCTAGTATCCATCTAACAATCTCGAGTTTATGGAGAAGGGTCTTCTGTGGCAAATGGAGGGCGAGATTTTGTTAATGTTTATGTAAGTGTCTTCACTGAAAGTGTAGATTTTTTTGAAGGTGATATCGATGTTGAGGTGATTCAAGACTTGTAATTATTTTCATATTATTTTTAATTACATAATATAAATAAAACAATTACATAATTTCATTATTATTTATATAATTTATTTAATGTACAAAACATTTATAATAAATATATAAAAGGGACTATTGGGACTCTGGGGGACTACTGTTGCTCTATGAAAGTGTGATCCAACCATCTTGTCCCTGATGTGCTGTACGACATCTGTAATGCCAAAGAGTGCAAGCATCTTTTTAAGATGCCCTCTTGGCAGCTATGCCATGTAATGCAATGTATGCCCCGCGACTGGTCGAATTAGGTTGAAACACGCCTTGAAACGGACAGGTGGATTTGCAAATGCATCCTGTCCTAGTATAATATATGACCTATAGTAGAAGGCGTGGCATCATCGTAAAGACCTGCTCCATCAGATATATCCTGCTTGCCCTCTGGAGATGACTTCGGATCATACGGTATCTTCGCCCCCTTCAACGAGATCCGCAGCCATACCAAGTGATTTTAGTGGCAACAAGGCATCAGGACCTACGGATACACCGCAAATATTAAATTAATTAATGTAAAATATAATTTACAAAAAGTATTAAATAAACACTATATTTATTACCTCCTTGATCTCCCACCACGCAACCTCATCATCCTCTACCTCTGCCTTGACCCACCTAATACAACCATTATTGAATTGGTGCTTCTCTAGGGTCTCGATAGCAGAGGTATCAAGCCAATCACCTTGGAGCATAGTCTGTGGTCAAAATCGATCTTCTATTGTAAAAAAAAAAAAGACATGTAAATATTTGGACATTTAAAATATATTTTATGCTTACGTAAAGGTAAGGTGGGGCAATGGCGAACCAATGCGCAAGAGGGTAGGCCCCTAATTCCCCCATAGATGCATTTCATAGCTTGGATGAACTGCTCCATCTGAGGGTCCTTCAGTTGTTCATTGCAATCCCAAACCTTCTTAAGCTCCTTCCCGTCAAAGGTCATGATTCCCTTTGTCGAGCATCTAACCACATAAAATTTTGAAAATAAATAAAATAACATAAAGTTTAGCATATATAAAAAAAGACACATAGACTTAATTATGGATTAAGGTATATTATATTCATGGAAATCAGAACATATAAAATCACATAAAGTCTAACACACACACACATATACACACACACACACACACACACACACACACACACACACACATATATATATATTTATAAGACACATAGACTTAATTATGGATTAAATTATATTATATTTATAGAAATTAAAACAAATAAAATCACATAAAGTCTAACATATATATATAGAGAATTTTTCTATTATGTGCGATGGAGCACATGGCTTGGTTGTGTGCCTCTCCAAAATCGACGTCTTTTTGGAGTTTTTATATTTTTATTTATTTATTTTATTTTATAAAAAATCAGTTTTTTAGGGATCAAATGGGGCACAGGTAGAAGGCAAATCCTTTTCTCTTTTTTCCTCTCGAATGGCAAATAGGCTCCTTCTCTCTCTCTCTTCCTCTCGAATGGCAGATAGGCTCCTTCTCTCTCTCTCTTCCTCTCGAATGGCAGATATAGGTGCACTCAGTGTTCGGTGGTAGTGGGTGGCAACGGGAGCAGAGGTGGTGTTCGGTGTTGCTTTGCTTTTTTTTTTAGATCTACGCTATTGGTTTCAGATCTACTCTGATGGTGGTTGCCATTCTTTCTTCCCTAGTTCTAGATTTGTTCTGTGTAGCCGGCCTTGGGTTTTTTCGTTTTTTCTTGTTTTGCTTTTGTTTTGTTTGCGGATCTGCTATGGGAGAGCAGATCTGTTGATGGGTTGCTGGGTTGTTTGCCAACGAGGGTTGGAAGAGTAGATCCTTTGATGGCGACATTGCTCTGGCCGAGACGTACTATTCGCATCTCTGCTTTGTTCGGCTGATTTTTTTTTTTTTCAAAACAATCCCAAAACGACGTCTTTTTGGCTTGACACACAGTGTGCGAAATCGCACATAACAGAAAGCATATATATATAATACATAGACTTAATTATGGATTAAACTATATTATATTCATGGAAATTAAAACAAATAAAATCACACAAAGTCTAACATATCAAATAAAAAAACAAATAAAAAAATAATGAAATTAAAAAAAATACCTCTGATTCACTAGAAGCGTAGAAAGCATTCAAAAGAGTCAAATGATCTATTGGAGGAACCACCACCGGAGGGTCCACTATCTTTCTTGGCATCCCAGCTCGACCCCTTCATCTCCTTCTCGTTCTGGCCTTCTTAGTTGGCACACCAGAATCTATGTGGTGAGAGGGGTCCATGAAGGGGGGACATGAGGCAGTTCAGATCTTTGATCAAAATGCTCTTCTTTCCAACTGAAATAATTTAAAATCCAAATATTTAAAATATGATAAAAATATATTAAAAATTGAATAATATATATAAATATGAAATAAATAAAATTACTAATTAACTTAAGAAATGCAGTGACTCACTCGAAGGGTAGGGTCGGATACAATAGTAGTCAATGGAGCCGCTGCATCTTGCCTCTCACTAACTCTCCCTGTGGTTGTTATTTAAAAAAATTACCATCTATAAATAAAATTACTAACTATGATAATTTACGTAAATTTGAAATTTTAAGAAATAGAGAGATATTTAAACTAAACTGGGGGAGGGGGGCTAACAACTACTGGAGCAGGTGGATTTGCATCTTACTTCTCACTAACACCCTCTTGTGGCTGTTATTTTATAAAAATTAACCATTTATAAATAAAATAACTAACTACAAAAATATACGTAAATATGAAATATTAAGAAATAGGGAGATGTTTGAACTAACCCAGGGGTTGGGTGGACCACAACCGGAGCAGGTGGATCTGCATCCTGCCTTCCACATGTTATCTATTCTTGCTAATTTCAAAAAAAAAAAAAAAACAAAAATGAAGATTTGAATATAATCAATAAACTAAATAACTCTATTTAACTAATTCAAATTGTAAAGCATAGACTAACCTGGTGTGAATGAGGAGATGTCTCATAATCCTGGACGAGGCTCTGAATTGAAAGATCGCCCTCCTCCGTGGCCCTCCTTGATACTGGAGCTGAGTCTGGAGGAAATGATCTAGGAGTCTCATCCCCATCCCGATCTAGTCCCTCCTACACATCTAGTAGCTTCTCAATCTCAGAGAAGGGCTGTGGGGAAGCAAAGTGATGAGCAAGGGCTCATTGGTCATACTTGACAAATTGAGCATTGACCCACCGTTAGTGCTCGACCAATCGGCCCACTCCCCATACTCTGACAATAATGTCTTGAGTTGGGCCATCATGTGGTAGGAACTATAACCAGAACAAGAGGGTCTCGTTAAGCTCTTTGGAGAAAACTATAATTTAAACAAAACTTAAATTAACTACCTAGTGAGATTTTATGCTTGATTTATTAAAACAAGAAGAGATATATACTCAGTGGCAGTCCTTCTCTGCACCATGACCCTTCGATCTCCTAGGGGAGGGAGATCGCTTCCCAGAATGCTCCTCCTCGTCCTCGGGGATCTCATCATCCTTGACAATTGGAGTAGGTGATTTTTTTTTTAAAAAAGAGCTAAAATATTAGACACGATAAATTAGACTATTTAATTTACAATTAATAATTCAAATATCATTAAACTAATCACTATAATCGAAGTGGGGGCTGGCAGATGTCGGGCGACCTCCTAGAATGAGTTGGGCTTTGTAGGCCTAAAGCAAACAGGTGGAATATAAGGGAGGCTCCCAAAATCAGTCCAATACGGCATTTTTTGCTCGTGATCATCTGGTTTAATGTATGACGAGAGAGCAGATGCTTGTAAATAGTATTTTGATTCATGAAAGGTTGACTTCATAAGAAAAAAAGGAAGAAACGGTTGATTACTTATCGTATCCAATGTCATTTTACTGTGGAGGTGGACTGAATCGGACTCCGAATGCCAAGGCACCTTGGGTGTTGTGTACTAGTGGATGTAGAAGCTCCAGATCGAGCATCACTGCACAAATAAGCATGCAAGCATGAGAAGTGTTCGTACATCAACTATTGAATTGAAAGAAAAAACATTAACAAATTTTGTCAAAGTCATTGTTATGCTAATATAAATAAGATTGGATGTCTTACCAGTACCACCTAGGCATTGCCATATATATGCCTCTTCATCACTTGAGACTGATCATTGACGACTCTTTGGAAGCAACATTGTGTCATGCTCCATTCAATGGTGCCCCTGAGAAATATCTCAGCTATTGGCTCAAGATGCTCTATGCGTAATACAAGATTAATTCTAATGCCTTGCATGTCAGCATCTAGTATCCGATGATGATACCATAAGCAGGTCTGAGGACATCATCATGCTCCAGAGATATCACCATCTTCTCCTTCAACTTCGCTAATGCCTTTGTCAGGGTCAGTAGAATGAGCCCCAGTAATCGATGATATGTTGAGGTGGACAACAACTGACTCTCTATAATCCTAACATCTACTGTGACAAATTGAAGTCCAGTAATCAGGGCATACTCCTGATGCCCTAATCTATGTAATCTGCCTTTGATATGGAACCACATCTCATCGGGGTGAGTACCACGGAAATGAACCTCCCGTCTAAGCTTATGGGATGCAAGGGTGTAAAAATGCATTGAATAATGGGATAGCTCCAACATGTGTCTGAATGGACCACTTCTAAATTGCTCCTCTACCTAGTGGAGCCTTACCAAATCAATTACTTCAGCTATCCACAAATACTTATAATGACAGCTCATAGTCCTTCGGCAGGAACCATAAGATCGTATTGGTAAGTCCATCTTTTTCTACCAGGATCCATATCTTTACACAATATATATATATATATATAAATATATGTAAAATTAGCTAGTTTGTTGTTAATTTAAACTTAGCTTTATTTTTTCTTGAGTATAATAAATAAAATATGCTCCAAAACATTTGTTATCGCAGGGAAGAATTATTTAAATCCTAAACATAATATTTTATAGAAAAACCTATAATAATTTATTATTTAAATGAATTTTATAAAACTTTTCCCAAATGGTATTGATTATATTTAAATAAACTACATGTATTTTTTTTCCAAAATAAATTATAATTAAAAGTGAAATTAAAATAATAAGAATGTTTTCAATATAACCATTTTTTTAAAATTAATTTAAAAATTAAAAATTAATAACTATAATAATAATAGTAATTTAATTAATATTAAATTTTAAATTATTATTATTAATTTTTATTTAAGTAAAAGTTTAATAATAATAATAATATAAAAAATAAATATTAATATTAAAATTTCAAAATTTAATATTTATTAATTAAATTGGTGGAAGGTCGGAACCATATCTTTGAAAGTCGGGGCTATACCCCTGACGGTAGGGATAAGACTTCCGAAGGTCCCTCACTCAACACAGAAAAATTTTAATTCCCCAATTCAATCCATTCCGAAGCTCCCCAATCATTTATTCAACCATTTTGCATCAAAAATAGGTTCAACATTCGTCAAATATCAATCAAAATTCAAAAAAAGCATATCATATTGTTAAAAAATAAGAAAGCAGAACACATTCTTTGCAATGATATCCGTCACCATTCAACTCAATAAACAAACAATATCAGAAATTTAAACAATCACAAAATCTCTATAGGACTCATTAACTTCAAATGCATAACTGTGATCATTGTCGAAAAAAAAAAAAGGCTCGAAAGGAAAACTTACTTGTAAACAGTGAAAATGAAATGTTACGATGATGCTACGACTTGAATAGTTGAGTTGTCCTCGCTACTTCTCCAGTAACAGCGAGGCTAACAGAAGGTCCTTTGTTGGTGGGTTGTTTTAGAGAAGGGTTTGAACTCATAGCAAGGAGGACTTTTAGCTAGCTATACAAAAGGGATAGGTTGATTCTCCGATCACCATCAACTACCAGAATGGATGTGAGAGAGGTGAGTTTGGAGTGACAGATAACAACTCTTTAAGTATCTTTGCGTAAATGATCTGTTTGACTTCCAACTTGATTTGGAGAATCGATTCTCTAAGGGCATGAGTATCTTTATCATAAAGTCAACTTTATTCAAATTTCAAATTAGGTATCCATACCAATTTGGATACATTGTGAAAAATCAGTTTATCCAAATAGGTTCAATTGAAATGTTTTGAAAAATCGAATATAATTGAAAGACCCGAATTCAATTTGGATATTTTTGAGAATTTCCACTCAAAATAGACTGACAACTAAATCGATCGATAATTCTTTTACTAGATTAATTAGCAATCATGCAATTGGTGAATTCTCATGATCATTTGATCAAAAGTAGAACCAGTGATTCCAAAGCCATTGATTAATTTGCCGATTTAATATAATAGAAAAGTTCTTATTCAAGATAAATTAATTGCTATATGTACGTGTACTCAAATAAATTTTTCTGTACATTCTGCCCTCCTTCAGAAATACTTACAAGGAAAAGAAAAGCTTTGGAGGGATAGCTAGAGTCAGTGGCTAATTTGAATGTGACATTAAAATGCCAATTAAATTGAGGATCAAAGATCACTTATCTCAGTTTACATATATAGTACATCAGTATGTCATCATCTCCTTGATAACCTAACCGTAATATTACAAAGCCTGACATCTTTTTGCTTTACTAGTTTTGTTTATTGGTAACAAGAAAAGAAGGACATCATGTCATATATTCCAACTATTGAAATTAAATATTTCAATTTAAATTATATATATTTTAATAAAAAAAATTTGACTTAGTTCATTAATCTATTACATTGTCAATTTTCTTAATAAATTTTTTTTATTAATTTAAAAAATAAGACATTTAATTTTGAATAATACAAAATAAAATATGAGTTATTTCTTTATAGATGTAGGGAGTATATGGTATCCATAATATTAATCCTAATCCCTTCCGTGTAGCATGTGCCCACCTTTTTATTCCACCGCACTTGCATATTGGGGGTTTGCAGCTTTGCCTTTATATATATATATATATATATATATATATATATATATGAATAAGTAAATTTAAAGCTGCTGAAATCCTATCAACGGATAAAACCCCAATTATTTTAAAAAAAGATGATAAAGAAAAAGTACTAAAGCTATTTCTCTCACGTTCTTTCTCTCTATACTCTTTCACTTTCTAAGTTATTTCTCAGTGGATGGAGAATGAATGTAAAGACCATAAGGATCGAGTTCAAATCCCATCAATATTTTCTAAATTAATAAAATATCAAAATACATAAAAAATTGATATAAATATGGCTAAACCGACCTCTTCTTTTTCATGGATGCCAAAAATCACTGATAAATATCCTTGTCATCCACATGCATTCATTTCCAGGTATCTTTCCTCTGTGGGGCCCGGCACCCTAATTATTGATCGTTCTAATGTTTATTGTGACGTCACTGGGTGTGTGTGTGTTTTTTTTTTCTTTCTGCCGTATATTTACATAAAAGAGAGACGGGTTGGTGTGGGATATTCAAAGGGTAGGTTCAGATGATAATTCTCTCTCTCTCTCTCTCTGAAGTCATATATGCATATATTTTTGCACATTCCTGATCCAGTCATGAAGCAATTACGGAACCAAACATAACCATGCAGGGTGGTGGGTCAGCATGCAGGAAAGAAAAGTGGTGAAGAATCTCTTTGCAGTTTCCCATCAGTGACTTTCACTTTGCTCATCTTGTCTTCACACCAATGCAATTGCTCATCATTCAACTCATTCATTCTCAAAACTCTCGAAACCACTTTCAGGTCTATTAGAGCCATCAGTATTTCCATCTCTTCCTCCACCCTCATTCTTCTTTTCCTCAGGCATCCCCGGGCCGACCGACGAAGATCTTTCAGTTTTATTTTTTTCTGCATGCATGCATTATTAATTTTCAGCCCACAAAAAAAGGGGGGGGGGGGGGGGGGGTAATTAAATA
>JAOXNR010031347.1:0-22640 GCA_028571225.1 Parsonsia alboflavescens | reverse complement strand
CCAACCTCAGAGAAACCCTGAACAACGGAATGCGTTACGACCTAAGAGACAGGCTCAATCGAGTAGCCACGTCACGAAGTCAGAGACAGGATCTTGAAGAGCAGGGGAGCACACTATGAACTCCTCTTGGAGAAAAGATGCCACCTCAATGAAGCCTAATCAAATTGAAAGGTAATAACGCTCAAGGGGTAGCCCCCAATCCACTGAGGAGAGTAACTCCCCCTACCAATCAGGAAAGAAACTAAGAGCGAGATACAGAGCAACAACGTGGACCTTTTGGAACCCTCATTATTTATCCATAGTATCCGAACGGCTCGAATGCTGGCAGGTTTTAAAGCCCCACATTTGTAGGCAAAATATGATGGCGCAGGGGAACCACTGCAGCACATAGACGAATATGTGTCTTACATGTAGATGTTTGATTACCCCGACCATGTTAAAAGCATAGCCTTTAGGTCAACACTGACCAAGAAGGCCCAGTCCTAGTTCAAAGGCATCTCGGAGGCAAGCAACTCAAGTTGAACACAGCTAAAAGTGCTGTTCCTAGATAGGAGTAGCAATAGGTGTGAAAAAAACATTAATGACCTTTTCAACATCAAGCAAAAGTTTGGAGAGAGTATGAGAAGCTACTACATTCGTTTCAATGATGGGGCTGTGGAGATCACGCTGAAGAATGATGACATTTACATCATTGCTTTCAAACAGGGTTTGAAAGGGGGGGACATAGCCTTCAAGCTAGCCGAGGAGCCAGAAAAAACCACAAAAGAGCTACAGTCACACCTAGAAAAGCTGATCAAGGCTTAGGAAACAGAGGACTAGAAGAAGATCCCTGGCTTCGCCTCCGCCACTGAAAAAGAGAACAAAGAGTGACCAAAAAGCCCCCAGTCCTCGAAAAGGGTCATTAAGGACCTCCACTCAAAGGGAGGAACTTCAAACAAGAAAAGAAAGACCATCCTCGACCTCGTGACCACTACTTTGAAAAGCTCACGAGTTGAAATTCTGGTGGTCATGGAGAAAATAGGTCTCCTGAAACCTCCAAGACCTCTCAAAAGTCCCGTGGCCAAAAGAGATCCTACCAAGTTCTGCCAGTGCCACAAGGACCATGGTCATCTCACAGAGGATTGTTTCGACCTCAAACATGAGATTGAGAGGTTAATCTAGAAGGGCCACCCAAGAGAGTTCTTGGCAAGGAATACGGGACCTGATAATCCACCTTCAGCAGTCCCCTGGAATCAGCAAGCGCCTGTTGATGAAATAAATGCTATTAAAAAAAGGTCAAAACCAGCTCAAAGGGAAGACTCAGAACCCCTAACAGTGTAGCTCCAGATTGGAAACTTCTTGGTGTGAAACTTCTTGGTGTGAAACTTCTTGGTGTGCAAAAGACTAGTGGACACTGGAAGTGTTGTGAATGTCCTGTAACGGAAGGAATTTGACCAAATGGGGATAGACAAGAGCTCATTGATAAGGATGGACATAGCTCTGACCAGCTTTAATGGCAGTACGGCCTGCGTGGTTGGGATCCTTAGTGTCCCAACCACAGTCCGCGTGAACAAGAAAGAGGTCACCAAGATCATGGATTAGATGGTGGTTGATGCCCCCAGAACTTGCAATTTAATTTTGGGCAGAAAGGGGGTCATGGACCTAAGAACAGAAATCTCTCTGCTAAACTATAGCATGAAATGCAGGTTGGAGATACCTGGATTGTCCTAAAATGGGACAGACAGCTCACAACAGAATGTTACATTACTGAAGGTAATAGGGAGAGCTCACTTGAGCTCGAGAAGGAAAATTTCATCGACCACCCGAAAGGGAATGATGATTACGGAATCCAAGCAGCTACTAAAGGAGAGAAGGTGTTCCTCAACCCAAAATTCCCTAAGAAAACGATAAACGTATTAGAGTCGATCCCTTCTAAAATCAAAGGAAAACTTGTTGATTCCCTTCAAGAGTATCTAAAAGTCTTTGCCTAGTAGTCTAGTGAAGACAGAAAAATTGCTAAACATAAGGTTAGTGTCAAACCAGGGGTCAAGAAAGTGAAGCAGATGAAGAGGACCTTTGTCCCCGAGCGAAATGAGGTCATAGCTCGAGATGCCCAAGCTTTTCTTGATGCAGGAATTCTGAAAAAGGTGGTGTACCTAGAATGGCTAGCCAATCCAGTCGTGGTCCCAACGAAAGATGGGACATGGAGGATGTGTGTGGATTTCACCACACTAAACAAATATTGTCTGAAGAACTTCTACCCATTCTCGAGCATCGATCAAATGGTCAACTCAACAGCTGGGTATTAGTGGTTGTGCATCCTTGACGCATATAAGGGGTACCTCTAGATCCCAATGGTAGTGGAAGATATGGAAAAGACCTTGTTCATCATAGAGGTCAAAACCTACTGCTATATAAAAATGTCGTTCGGATTGAAGAATGTAGGGGTAGAATTCCAGCGAGCTATGGGTAAGGTGTTCAAAAACTAGCTCGGGAGCAATATAGTGGTCTACGTGGACAACATCATTATGTTCAAGTCTAAAACCTTTGAAGATTTTATTGACGACACCAAGGACACTTTCTAGGCCCTGAAGGCTGCCCATATGAAAATCGACCCAGAAAAATGTACCTTTAGAGTTTCAGCAGGGAAATTCTTAGGCTTCATGATATCAGAAAGGGGCATTGGCACCAATCTGAACAAAATCAGGGCACTGATAGTGGCAAGGAGGTCATTAAGGTCATGGATTGGATGATGGTTGACACCCTCGGAACTTATAATGAAATGCTGGGCAAAAGGGGGGTCATGGACATGAGAGTAGAAATTTCTCTACTCAACTACAACATGAAAATCCAAGTTGGAGACTCTTGGATTTTCCTAGAAGGGGACAGACAGCTTGCCATAGAATGTTACATCACTGAAGGTAACAAAGAGAGCTTGCTTGAGCTCGAGAAGGAGAACTACATTAACCTCCTGAAAGGGAATGATGATTATAGAATCCAAGCAGTTGGAAGACTAGAGAAAGTGTTCCTCAACCCCGAATTCCTTGAGAAATTGATAAAAGTAGGAGAAGTATTACCTCGTAAAATCAAAGGGAAACTTGTTGCTTCCCTTCAAGAGTATCTGAAGGTCTTCGCTTGGCAGCCTAGCAACCTTGAGGGAGTAGAGCAAAAAATTGTTGAACACAAGGTTGGATTCAAACCAGGGGTCAAACCAAGAAAGTAGAAGAAGAGGACCTTCACCCTCGAGCCAATCGAAGTCATAGCTAGAGAAGTCCAAGCTTTTTACAATGTAGGAATTTTGAAAGAGGTGATATACTCGGAGTGGCTAGCCAACCTAGTCGTGGTCCCAAAGAAAGAAGGGACATGGAGGATTGTGTGTGGAGTTCACCACACTGAACAAATTTTGCCAGAATTACTCCTATCCACTTCCAAGGATAGACCAAATGGTAGACTCGACAACCGGCTATCAGTGGTTGTGCTTCCTGGATGCATACAAAGGGTACCACCAAATCCGGATGGCAGTGGAAGACATGGAAAAAACCTCGTTCATCATAGAGGTCAGGACCTATTGCTACACCAAAATGCCATTCGGCCTGAAGAACACAAGAGTAGAATTCTAGCGAGCTATGCATAAGGTGTTTAAAAACCAGCTCGGGAGGAACGTAGAGGTCTATATGGACGACATAGTAATCAAGTCCAGGACCTCTGAAGATTTCATTGTCGACATCAGGGAGACTTTCTAGACCCTGAAGGCTGCCCACATGAAGCTCAAATTAGAAAAATGCACCTTTGGAATTTTAGTAGGTAAATTCCTAGGCTTCATGATCTTCGAAAGAGGCATTGATACGAATATATAGAAGATAAAGGCACTATTGGATATGGAACCTCCCAGAAACATCAAATAGGTCCAGACCCTGGTAGGAAAGATGGCAGCACTGGGGCGCTTCATCAGCAAAATGGCGGGTAAGAGAGAAACGACATAAAGAAGCCAAAGGACTTCTAGTAGACCGAGGACTGCTGAGCAGCATTCATCAAGTTGATGGATTTCCTGGGGTAGCCCGCTCAACTTGTCTCTCCAAGGTCAGCAGATAAAATCTTAATGTATCTTAGTGCAACAGAGAAAGTAGTCAGCTCAGTGCCATTGGTAGTAAGGTTAGGACAACAGTTCCCCGTTTTTTATGTGAGTCGATTGCTCAGGGGTTTGGAAATAAGATATTCGGACCTAGAAAATTTCTTGTACCTCATTATTATTACCTTGAGGAAATTAAAGCCATATTTTGCAGCGTACCCGATAAGAGTGTTAACCAATCTACCACTAAAACAAGCTCTAGCCAAGCCCGGGCTATTGGGTAGAATGATGAAATGGTCACTCGAGCTCTCAGGATATTAAATTCATTTTGAGCCAAGGAAAGCAATCAAAGTTCAAGTTTTCTCGGACATTGTAGAAGAGTACACAAGAGCTCCACTGGACCTCACACGCACCTGTGAAAGCAATGTCTAGACAATGTATACAGATGGTTCCCCGGAAAAAGAAAATTTAGGTGCGGGAATAGTACTGATCAGCCCTAAGGGAGTGAGAATCCCTTAATGTATGAAGTCCAACTACCCAACCTCGAATAATGAATCCGAATATGAAGCTCTCTTAGTAGGCCTAAGACTTATAAGAGCTCTTAAAGTGCAGAAATTGCACGTTAAAACTGATTCGCAGGTCGTAGCTAGCCAGGTCGCTGGAGAATATGAAGCTAGAGAGTATAACATGATTCAAATATCTCGAAAGAGCAAGGGATATCACATCCATGCTTGAGCATTTCCTTATTGAGCAGATACCCAGAGGACAAAAAGCAGAGGCAGTTGCACTATCCAAAGTCTATTGAGAAATAGCAGGAACTAATGCTAAGCTATTGGTGGAACTGGTGTAGTCTCCAAGCATAAGCCAAGACGAGAGCTTGTTTATAGAGGATCAGGCAGATTGGAGATATCTAATCTACAAGTTCCTCAAAGATGGTGACCTCCCACAAGACCCAAAAGAAGCTCGCCAAGTGCGAAAATGGTCACCTCGCTACGTCCTAATAGGAGATGAAAAGGTGTATAGGAGGTCATATACTTGGCCATTACTCAAATGTCTAAGTCAAGGAGAGGGACAATACGTTATTGAAGAGGTACACAATGGAATATGTGGATCACACATCGGAGCAAAGACCATGGCCAAGAAAATACTAAGAACAGGGTATTACTGGCACTCAATGGTTTCAAACATTGAGAAGAACATATAGAAATGCACGAGCATAAGAACAAATCACATGTGCCACCAACAAGGTATCAATCCATCAACACAGCTGTACCTTTTGATATCTTAGTCATTGACATTCTTGGACCCTTCTCAAAATTAGTGGGGGGTGTTTAGTTCTTGATCGTTGTGGCGGAGTACTTCACCCGATGGCGTGAAGCAAAGCCAATGGAAACAATCTCATCACCAAAAGTCCAGTCTTTTGTCTAGAGAAACATCATGTGCAGGTTCGGAAACCCCCGAGCTATAATTTCAAACAATGGAAGACAGTTCATTGGCAACCCGTTCAAAACATTCTGCGAGAATTTGAACATCGAGTGGAGGTTGACCTCAGTAGCTCATCCCCAACCTAATTTACTTGCTGGGGTCACAAAGAGGACCATCCTAGAAGGGCTCAAGAAAAGATTTATCAAGCTCAAGAAAGGTTGCAAACTTGCTTGGCCAAATGAAATTCCAAGCATTCTGTGGGCATAAAGAACGATACTTAGAAATGCTACAGCGGAAACACCATCCAACTTATGCTTTGGTATAGAGGCAGTGATGCCGGTCGAGATCGACATGAATTCACCAAGACTGATTGAATACAATTCAGTCTTAAAAGAGTGGGAGAGAAAGGCAAACCTCGACCTCCTTGAAGAGATAAAAAAACAAAGTAATGGAAGCGGATAGAAGCTACAAATGGCAAGTGACAAATTTTTTCAACAAAAGAGTGAAAATAAGGCATTTCATAGTTGGAGAAATGGTCCTCAAAGGTCAGGCATTGGCAAACAAGGCCAACTGACCAAGCCACAAGAGAGTTGGGAAGGACCTCATATAGTCCAAGAGGTTCACAAAGGAGGGAGCTACAAGCTTGCTGATCTCGAAGGAAGATAACTCCCGAGACCTTGGAACATTTGAAATCTAAAGAAGTTTTATGCCTAAAGTTGACTAAGTCATTGTAGACCTTGAGAAGCTAATTAAAAAGACCTTGCAGAACATCATGGCGACCTCAACAACCCTACCACTTTTTAATTTGAACAAGACATGAAAGAAAGATAAGTTATTCCCCTTTTAAAAAGCTTATCAGGTCTTCACTTTGTGTTATTTGCCTCAAGTTCAAAGTGCCAAAAAGTAAAGACAAAATGCTTAGCAAATATAAATGAAAGACATTGAAGGACAAAAACAAAGATGTTATAGAAAATAGAGGCCACAAACAGACCTCTGAAAATATTCCATTGCAGTGTAAAAAATATAAAGAGTTGAGTATTCAAGACCCTAGTTCTATTACAAAGCATTCCCAGGTTTGCCTCTTTGCTGCATCTGGATAAGAGGAACATCACCCTTATCATCCCCATCATCTAGGATCTCGATTGGGCCAGATCGCTTGGGGGAGCCTTCTCCCCAATAGTTGCTTCTACTTCTGTAGCTCTGGAAGGACCCGCAAAACAGAAAGAAATGTGGTCAGATAAAAAAGTTACATCAGAGATGGACAGGTGACCTGGAAAAGGTCAAGTATCTTCTCCACCTGGGGGGTGACATGCAAGACCTTTCTCTCTTTGAAACCCCAACCTCTGGGGCAGCCTCTAATAGCTCTTTTCCCTTCCTCGAGGGTCCCTCATTAGTTTGGCCAACTTGGGCCAGGACCTCAATAGCAACAACCTCCTCTAGAGAAGTCTGATTCAGATCCTTTTGAAGCCAAAGAAGAGGAGTGAGCAACTATGGATGATAGAGTGCAGCGTCATATGCAGAGCTGGTCTTCATCTTGAAGTAAGTTTTCTTGAGGTTGTCAATCACCTTAACATATAGCCCCATCATTTGAGGCTTCATTAATATCTCCACATACCTCTAAAAGCCAGGAACCTCCTCAAGCCTCTTCATAGAGAGGATGCCATTCTCATTGTAAAGGTCCTGGAACTCTTCTAGTTTAGCCTCGAGCTCCTAGACGAGCTCCTTTTGCAGGATATCGGAGTCAGTCAGCTCTGAAATCCACTTATGCGCCACCTCCAACACCTTAGATATGGCCTGACTGTTAGCTTGGCCTCATCAACATCCTTCTTGCATTCAGAAAGAAGTCTGGCAGATTTATTAGCAGAGGCATAGGCCTCCCTAGCAGAAGCTGCCAACTTAGCATTCTCCTATTCTAGGCTAGCCTTGGCGTCCAAGAGCTCAGAGATAAGGGAGGCAAACTCCTTATCCTTTTTGGCCTTCTCGGACTGCCTACTCAAATGCTCCCCAAAGAGGATGTGACCCTACAAAAGAGAGAAAAAGCGGATATTGCCGAATCAAAATGAGATAGGACCAATTGCAAATTTGCAGAATTTGATGGGAACTCATCAGAGTGTAAAGGGAGGCATCGAATTTGTCAGTCTCCTTGTCTATCAGTTGCTAGCAGATCTCCCGGTCAACTGAAGGAGCACATTCCATCAGGAAGGATTAAGAAGGGGGCCATTGGTGCAAAGAGTTAGAGGCCTCCATTGCAAGATCAGGGACCTATCTCGTAGTACCCTCAGTGGAATGAGTGGCCAGGTGACACAGAGCTGGTTTCAGATCAAGCTGATTTGGCTCAAGGTGGTTTGGATGTGGGCTATGTTTTGGTTCAGCAAGTTTCGGTTCCACCATCAGCCCCACGACGTTCAGAATGTTTGAAGAAGGGCACGTGAGCTGCTTGAAGCATTGAATCGATGCCGAGCACGATTTTCGAGGTAATTGGTACGAGCTTGGATAGGGCTCAAATTTGACGGGGTGACCCGGAACTGCCCAATGAATGAAAGTCACTGCTATGCTGTGGTGCAAGGCATTAGTCGGCCATCCGGAGTCTTCTAGATGCAGTTTTGGGCATTTTTCTGTTTTCAGTGGCATTATCATAATTTTTCAATTTTTAAGTGACAGTTTCGTAATTTACTATTTTCTAGGGGTATTTTAGCAATTACTTTACTTTTAGATTCCGATTTGGTTTAGGTTTTGTTTTGGCTTTAAGAATTGTTTTTTGCTGTTTTCGTTTTTCGGCAGATTTTGTTTAATTAAAGTTGCCAATTTTCGGCTTACTCGATTTTTGACTTCTTCGAAAATTGTTCTACTCTTGAGTTGAAGTTTGATTAGAAGGAATTTTGAATCAGGTTTTTTTTTCGTTTCTTGTTTTGTAAGTTTCTGAACAAGAATGAACCCTCGAGTTTTCGTTGAATCTCCGAAAACTTGAGACATCCGAATTTCATCCAGCCCCGCAAGTCTGCTTGCGTCTGTGTCACCAGGGCAGCAGCTCCCAACCTTTAAAAGTGTCTGCTACCTCCTCGGTGGCACAACCCGGAAATGCAAGTTTGGACTCCGAGATCACGGGAGCCTTCCTCTTAGTAGCTGAGCTCAGAGGAATCATGTTAGCGGGCTGGGAAGAAGGTGAAGGGTTTGAAGATGGAATCTTGATGGACTTGTGAGACGACTTCATCCCAGTAGCCCCCGAGCTTCGCTTGGAGGCACCCCTAGTCCTCTCAGCTACTACCTATCTCCCGCTGCCTCGGGGAACAGAAATGTTAGCAGGAAGGGCTGCAGCAGAAGAGGCACCAAACGTGCCCCGAGCTACACCAGAAGGAGCCTAAGAAGGTTCAGAGCTAAAGATCTAAGATGTGATTCTCATTTCTGCCAAGACTGGGAAAAAAGAAGAATTGTTCGTATAAAATTATGAGCAGATAAAAGCAAACATCAGTTAAAGACAAAAAAGCTCCCTACTAGATGGGGATATCCCTAGAGCTCTCCTAACCAAATGGAGGTTAAGCTCTGCTGGACTCTTTAGATCAACAGGAGGCAGGAAAGTCTCAGGCCAAACTGGGGTAGTACACCCAACCTTGGCTCTATTAGACTCAGCCAGGTCAATCAAGAAATCCCTATGCTCGATTTGGTCATGGGATAAGTCAGGGAGCTCGTTAAAAAAATGAATGGTTCAGGTTCTAATCCAGGTAGGGTTCGGACCAAACTCAATGGCTGGAAGACGAGTAAAGAAGAAAAGGACTTTCCATTGCTCTACTGAGGACTGAAAAGGACCTACTAGCTTGTGCCTGGGGTTAAGCTAGAGACACCCCTTAGAAGATTTAAAGGCTGAAGAGACACCAAGTTTAGAAAAGTTCCTAAAGAGCTCCAGAGAAATTGGAACTATGTGGAGATGGCAGGTCACTATGAAAATGACCACCATCCTAAGGGAGTTTGGAACAAGTTGGGCTAAGGAGAAACCCCAAAAGTGGGCAATATCAAGAAATAGCGATGAAGGAAAGGAAGGACAATGCCACCCTTGAGGCTAGAAAGATAAAGGACTATACGATCCTCGCGCCTATTGTAGGGGCACTCATCCGCCATGGCAGAGACTATTTTGCCTTTTCTGAGCCCCGACTCTCCACTGATGTTAAAAGTTCCAAAAAAGCCCGAGAATAGAAGACATGGAATAAGCTTCTGTTTCAGGATGCTCAAATGTTTCGCTCCTAACGGGAGGAGCTTTGATAGAAACCGGGTGCAAATAGAATACCCCATTCTCCAAATCAATATAAGAATGGGAAGGAGCTATTTCTCCAATATGAAGGGGAGAAGTGTTAGAGGCAAAAGACTTTGAAATTGACATCTCGTGTTTACACGAAAAAACTCAAAAAGATGAATTTTTCAAAGGAAAAGAGAAGAAAACTCATTTAGTAAAATCCTGGAAGGTGAATAGGGGAAGTTGCCCGCTCAAGCAGAATTAGGGAAGGAAATTTAAAGCGGAAAGGTTTGTGAGTTCAAACAAGCAGTGAGAAAGTTTAGGTAAATCCAAAAAATTCTAAGACTCCTAATTTATATGGAAAGAGGAGTCTCTTGGGCCACGAAACGGGATGACCTTCCAAAGCTGAAACAGGGCAATTACTCGGAACCAAAAAGGTCAATTTCTTCCCAAAATTTAAGCGGAGCAACTTTCTTGAATTAAGCGTGGTGACTTTCCAAAACTAGAAATGTTTCAATTCTCCCTAAATCCGAAGCAAGGCAACCTTCCAAGTTCAAATCAGACAGCCAGCTTTCCAAAAGTAAAAGAACATGTCTCCTTCTAGATATGGCCGTTACCGAATGAAGTGGCACGACCATTCAAGGGCCCCGACCTATAGATGGCAATTCATAATGCCTGAAGGTCAGCCCCCTGACTTAGAGATGCTAGTTCTTAATACCTGAAAGTCTGGACCCTCGATCTTCAGATAGCAATTCCTAATGCCTGAAGGTTAGGCCCTCGACCTGGAGATGGTGATTTCTAATGCCTGAAGGTCAGACTCGTGACTTAAAGATAGTAATTTCTGATGCCTGGAGGTCTGACCTGCGAGTCCTGAGGAATAGGCGAATAGGGACCTCCCACCACCTATCCCTAGGTCACGACCATGAGTATAAAAGAGGATTCATTGGACCACGACCTACGAGCCAGTGAATCCCAATTCAGCTCATATGCCTTTCATGTCGCCACCAAGTGTGGGCAACTCTTTTTGAGGCCGAAAAATTGAGAGCCAACGTGCAGCTCTAGACTAGAGACGCGAATGGAAAGGTACCACAAAGCTAGCCCTTACAAGGAATTGGCGAACCCGTTAGCGGCTACAACTTTAAGATGGAAATTTAGGCACCACGACCTCTGAGCTCGCTGGGCTTAAAGGGGGGGTAATGATGGGAGAAATGGATACGCCCAAACAAGTCAACACAAACGGGCAAGACCCGAACAGAAGTCAACCCAAGTGGGCCCAAGACCCCAACCTTCAGTACCTAAAAGTCAAACTCACAAATTCAACAAGGATAGATGGGCAACGACCAAGGTCACCGAAATCTAAAATGAGCTCGAGAGAGGTACCAACAGACCTCGGACCATGACCTGGTAACTCCCAACTTGTCTCATACATCTTCCATACCACGAGTAGATGTGCACGACTCCTAACATCTCCCATGAGCCTACTACCACTTGACGTGACCTCCCAGAAGAGATAGCCGAGACCCACGATGTCCATGGGCAGGTCGCGAAGTTGGTCTAGAGATCCGTTAGCGAGCTCACAGCTCTCAACAGAGACTTGAATGGCAAGATATCTTAACCAAGGAAAACTCCACGATTCTAGGAGCAGTTGGCGGGATTCAAGGATCTCACAATTATCCTAATTGCCTACTGTCACGTAATAGCAGAGCCTTAATTCTATGAGGTAATTGATCTCTTTTATATAATTAAATCATACACAATCTACGGACAATGGAAACAGTCTCTTTGAGAACTAATTGCACCTGATTACTCTTGGAACACTGATTTAGGCATCGAAGCTCTTCCCTGGGCACAACCCACCTCCAGTGACCTTCTCTACTTTCTTCTTAGGTTACAGTTGATTGACGTCATCACTGTTTTGGGGTGAACCGGTGTTCACTTTTGAGCCCCATCAACAATATTGGAAGAAGTAAAGAAACAAAGAAATCTTCCGAAAGCTAGTTTAGTTCTAAGAATTAAAACTAGTGACAACGATTGCAAGAAGCAAGAAATCGGAGTTGAGGAGAAGGAAGGTGAGAAAAAGAAGAGACGAGAAAGAGGAAGATGGGAAAAATTTAAATGAAAATGTAAGATAAATAGGAAGGAAAAAAAGAAATCTTGACAAGAGGAAGATGTAGTAGAAGAAGGAAGAGAGTAGGAATAGAAAGAGAAATATGAGAAGTTTGAATAGCCTAGCTTTGATATCGAGTGATTAAAGAGAAAAAATCTAAAATGTGAAAATACTTTCTAATTATTTTAAAATTCTGGGTCAATTCATCTAAACTTATAAAAATTGGGTGCCAAAATGGAATTCCTAAATGGAATGTTGAGAGTTTTCCGCAAATTGTATTAGTCTTCTTTTGAGTGGAATATTTGACCAAAAAAAAAGGTAGAAACATTATTAATCTTTTCAACAAGGGATAATATTGTCAAAGCTTAATGATTTCCATTTTTACACTTTCTCCACAAAAAGGAAATTCTTGTTGTGTCGTATGGAATCCAAACAAATTTTCCATATAATCATGTTGGAACATATTTCACTTTGAATGATACTTTCACCTTTTTTTCTTTTCAACAGATATATGACTAGTAAATTGATGACCAAGCTGGAAATTCCCTTCTTGTCCAAGCATATATTTTTACATATATTCTTTGAAACAAATCATTTTAGTCATTTACTGTGTTCCGCATCGAGTCATTAACAAACAATGTTTTAAAAATCGGATCGGACATTAAATCAGATTGATAGAAGGGTCAAAATCGAATTGGTCGAACTGGATTCAATTAGGTTTTTGATTTTTATAATTATTTTTAATAATTAATATATATAGTTTGCAAAAATTATATTGAAAAGATAGGATAGACCTTAGAAAACATTTGTAACTAGTTAAATCAATAAAAACTGCCAACTTGATATCAAATGTCAAGCTGTCACCATTGTTTCTTGGGTGAGTTTTCCTTTTGAAAGGTTCGAATCCCAGCGGGTGCATTTTCGAATGATGCCTTTTTCATGGTAATTGACTCCGGCTTCTGACCCACGACCATTTTCAAATCTAACCAGATCGGAGATTAGTCCAATTCCCGGCCAGACCCTTTGAACCGGCCGATCCGATCCCTTTTTATTCACATGTTAACAAATACTAGTCCTCCCTACCTTCTGGTTTCTAAGACACTTTTTTCTTCTTCTCTTTTTTATTTGTTATTTTTTACTAACTCAACACATTTAAAAAGAAATCTTCACAGTCAATTAAATAAGGGTAAAAATTGGGCATATTTGGTAAGTCAAACAATTTTATTAAAATTAATCCAAGTTAAAATGGACCTTTAAATTCGAATGGAGGAAGTATTTTTCCCCCCTAAAATGACCCTATTTATTATTTTAATCAAAATAATAAAAATATTAATTGGGGAATAGAAAGAGATAAGGGTAATATAATGGGAAAAAAAATCAGTAAAATATCTAATAAACTAACAAAAATGACTTATGTTTAGGGACAAGAAAAGTTAATTTAAATGACTTACAAATAATGTCGGAGGGAGTATTCAATTTTCACAAAGACACAAATTTAAGAGCTCTTTTATAATCCTAACTGAGTTTTAAGATATGTTTGTTATTTCTCAAAAGTTCACAGAGATTTGTTTTTAGAAAATTAAATATATGATTTTGAACATTTATAAAAATAAAAATAAAAACTACCCCCTCCTTATAAGCCATTTGAACTCTTTTTTTTTTTTTTTAAACTAATTATGTGTCATTATTGGTAGTTTAATGGAAATTTTACTCATTTTTTTTCCAATATTACTCATCCTTTTCGTAAAACATTTTTCATTCATTCTTTCTTAATGTTCTTCTCCAAAGAAACATTTTGGGGGAAAAAATCTTTCTTTTAATAGTAACAAAATCACAACAACAAATGAAAGTATAAATAGAGAAGGATACAGTAATGCCGAGACAAGTCATGGTTCTTATTGATTTTTGTGAAAACCTTGCCCAAAATTACTTGAACTTATTTTATTTGTTCTATTACCTATTGGACTACAGGTTTTGGGTTTAAGAAAAAAAGGGGGGGAAGCCCATTACTTATTTTAAACCCTAAATTGTTTCAGGTTTTGACTCACATTAGAAACCGTTGGAGACGAGCTTAACAATCTGGAGTTAAACAAGATAGGAAAGGATGGTTTTCGATAGCAATCTGGAGTTAAACAAGACAGGAAAGGATAGTTTTTGATTATCTACGGATTAGAGGTACGTTTCTATTTTTTATTTTTTATTTCTTCCTTTAATATTGCATTTAGGAAATTAAGGAGTGGAAATTGTATTGTATTTCCGGTGGCCACCGGGTGCTGTCCGGTTACCTTCCAGCTGCGATATTCTTATCAAAAGATTTCTCTCATAGAGAGGAATTCATAGAATTTTGAATCACTCAATTCCGATAGGTAGATAGGAAGTTATGAATTTTTAAAGATTTTGAAAATTTCTGAAAACTGTGGTTGTGTGGCGTTTTCGTTGATTAATAATAACTCCTTAACCGTAGGTCCCCCAAATTTTAAATGTATTTGTAGCTGGTAATGAGATATTTCTATAGTTGTATAAATGCATCCATTTTGACAATCGGATCAAAAGATATGAGAGTTCAAAGTAGGGCTCATTTTAAGGTAAAATCTAAAACTTTAAGGAAGATGAATGGTTATTCAGAACAAAACCCACTCTTGGGTAGGAATTATTTGGAAGAGTGTATCTTACCCTGCTATAGGATTGTTATGAAATTTTGAGGAATTATATTTTATACATTTCCTATTTTTTGAGAAAAATTTTCAAAATTTTTATGGTTTCGAATTATTTTATATGATTTTCGCAAAATATTAAATCTTTCTAGAGAGCAAGGATGTTTTAAAAGACTTAAATTTATCAAAATTTATCAGAAATTATCTTTTAATAATATGATTCAGAATTCAGAATTTCATTGGCTGACTCTTTGAAATGTATTTTTTTTAACATATTTTTATGTGTTAAGAAATTGTGGGAAATGATAAAATAACTTAGTTTAAATGTTTTTAGAAAATTTTTATAGCTTTTCGAAAATATTTAGGTTGGGATGGAAGGGTAGAATTTCATGCATCGCACTAATGAGTATTTACTATGATCTAATATCCATTTTTATAATATTAGATCGTTGATTTTGGAGTTGAAGATATTTGTGAATTGGACCAGTGAGTTAATTAACTTAATTTTTCTGGTCGCTTTTTCAAAATGGGATTTTGCAAAGTTTTACGTGAAAGCATTTTCATGTTATAAATCTTTTTTTTCACACTTGTTTTTATTGTAAAAATGGATCAAGAGTTTTTGGTCATTAAAGGATTTGGGTTTCTTGGATAGCTGTGATTTGTGAGCCGTAGGGGATTATATTGATGTTTAGACTCGGGATCTTTTACCGTTCGAGGATGATTGTGATTGTGACCATATGGTCATTATGAAATTGTGATTGTGACCATAAAGTCTTTGTGATATTGTGATTGTGATTGTGACAGCCTAAAAGGAGACTAAAGAATTGTTTTGACAAAGGGGTTTTTTTGAAATGAAATTCAAAATAAATGATTACATTTTGAACTGTTCATTTGAGTAATAAACGACCTCTATTATTGTATATTTTGGTTATCATTATTAAATTGTCTCTTAAAAAGAAAAACTGTTTTGAAATGCTTGATCCAGCTCTCACTGGTCTCGTAGCTCATAAATTTTCTTTTTAATGTCTTTATCCACATTTTTAGGTTATGTGGATTATGTATTTTGAGTTAAGAGATATGGAAGACTTTGTTTTTGTTTATCATTTAAACATTGCTAGAGTTTTATAGTTGGTTTGGAATAAATTTGATGATATATTTTATAGATCTTTGAAAATAAGTTTGAAATGGTTGTTGGTTCATTTTGTAAACTTATGGCAATAAGTTATATTTTTGTTATTTATTAAATGTTAAGGATGAATTTGGACTTTTATTTTAGCCTTGCATATTCATGAGTTTCTCATGAGTGTTTGGCTTTGTCATATCTTGGGCTTGGACTCATGGCATGACAATGTAATGGTATCAGATTGAGGTTGTCATATGATAATGGGAGTTGTAAAGTATAAGTTGCATTGATATATTTCATTTGTAGATGGACATTTTGGTGTGTCCCTTTTATCATTTATGTGAGGACATTTTGCATTAGTATTTGACAGTGTAGAGGAGTAGAAGTATTGTAAGTGGTACAAGATAAGTGGTACAAAATAAGTGGTACGCCATAGGATAGAAGTTGGCTGGAAATTTGTTAGTGCTACACAATATGAAACTTATATACTCTTGGTATTGTTCTAGTTGTTTAATGTTATGCAAATGTGAATTACATTATAAGAGGATAGAATTTTTGAGAAGATAGAAATTCAATTTTCTCCGTACCCTTTCCAATAATACTTTGAATTGTGCGGCATTCTCAAGTTATGAGGTAAAATTAAATACTTTTGACAATAGGAATGTGGTCCTCTTAAAGAAAGGAATGTCACGTCATGTTTGAGAAGTGTGAATTGCTTTCTTTAAGGATTAAATCTTATTTAAGGAAACTTGTGAATATTTTCTTGGATTGGGTGGATCATGTTGGAGATTTGTACAATGTTTGATGATTTCCTTAACTAAAGAGTTCGGAAAAAGAACAAAAATTTTTGTTACATAAGATAGGGAAGATGGATAGAGTTGTAAGAAATTTCGAATTGATTGTATATGTTAATTTGGGGAAATAAATGTTATAGTGGATTTCTTAAGAAAGATTGATCTTAATGATTTGAAGCTATAATGAATTTATTATTGTTCGATATTATAACATTTGAGGGGATTAGAAATAAGTGGTAGAATGTTAGACTTTGGATCACTATTGACAAATTTATTGGTGTAACCAAATTTGATTAAAAAGCTTAAATTTTGATTTTCAATTGTGACAATGGTATTTTGATTATCTTTAGAATTCATGATGATGCTTCATTAAAATTTGAAGATTGGCTATGTGTTTTTAGAATATTGAATTAAAGATATTTTTGAGTTAAAACATTAATTATGGATTTTGTTTTTGGTTAATACATTTCAAGGTAATGAGACAACACATGAATTAATTATTGGTATTTTGTCGACTTATCCAGGTTACACCCGTTTCCCTCATCATTTGCCCCCTTTAGGCCCAACGAGCTCAGAGGTCGTTAGTGCATAAATTACCATCTTCAAGCTGTAGCAGTTAATGGGTACGCCGATTCCTTGTAAGGACTACTTTCGGGGATACCTTTCCTTTCGCATCTATGGTTGAGAGTTACAAGTTGGCTAAATATTTTTCGACCTCAAGCAGAGTTCTGCCCATTTGGTCGCGGCATGGAAGGTAGATGAGTAAGGTTGGGTCTCGCAAGGTTGTAGGTCGTGGTTTGATGAGGCCTTTGTTGTGCTCGTTTGGAGGTCGGTGACAGGAGGTCGGTGGTAGGAGGTCCCTGCGCACTCGTACCTCGGGAATCGCTAATCTAACTTTCAAGTATTAAGAATTACCATCTCCAAATAGTGATTCTGACCTTCAAGCATTAAAGATTGCCATCTTGAAGTTGGGGGCCTAGCGTTTAGGTATTTAGAGTTGCCATCTTCAAGCCGTGGGGCTATCCTTCAGGATGCGACCCTTGAAAAATCGAACTGTTTTCTTGCAACTACTCTTAAGGCAGACCTTCAGGTATTGAGAGTTACCATCTTGAGGTTGCGGCCCTTTGAAAAGTTGTGCTATTTTCTCACAACAGCAATTTTTGGAGAGAAGATGCATTCTCTTAGTTTTGGAAACTGTTGGGCGATCTGAATTGGAAAGTTGCCCCACTTTATTTTTAGCAGTATCCAATCCATTTCTGACTTGAAGAAACGGACCACTTTTATTTTAAGAGAAAACGAAGCGTTTTTGGGTTTGGACCAACGATCTGCTTCAGATTTAGGGAGATTGACCCGTTTCAGGAAATCCAAGGTTTCCTTATTCAATATAAGTTGAATACCTTCAAATTTGAGATTTACTTGAACCTCCATTTGTCGGCCAAGGATTTTATAGGGCTTTTCTTCTCCTCCTCCGGGAATTCGGCTTTCCCAACATTGTCCTTTTTCCTTCAAGACTTCACTGAGTGAGTTTTCTTTCGCTTCTGAAAAGGTTGTTCCTTTTTTCTCTCTCTGATATGCCGACTGCCTCCCTCTCTTTGTCTCCTGTATCTAGTACCCCCTTTCTCCAAACTGGAGAGACAGCACCTTCTTCTTCCTCAATCAATTTGGAAACGGGGTTTTTTATTTTTCTCCGGTGCTGACTAGAGCTCCCTTGATAAAAACTTAAACCTTTGAGCTCTCCAAAACAGAAGCATATTCTCTATCTCCTTCTTTGAACCCCAATCATGTTTTTGAGCTCTATGGTGAGTTGGGACTAGGGAAGGGCGAAATTGTTGCCACCAAAGACCATGAGCGTTCCTTCAGTAAGCGTGACGAACACATAGTCTTTTATGCCTCTAGCTTCAGGGGAGGTTCTCCTACTTCATATTCATCCCTTATTTTTTGACCTTGCCTTATTTTAGTGCTTCTCCTTAGCCCAGCTTGTACCTAACTCTCTTCGGACAGTAGTCACTTTCATCGCGACCTGTCATCTTTATTGAGTTCTAGTCTCTCTGGAGCTTTTCAGATGCTTTTATAGGTTGGGGGTCTTCTTAGTGTCCAAAGGTGCTAAGGGGTATCTTCAGTTTTCCCCTCGACACAAGCAAGTTGGCCCTTTCCAATCTTTTGCAGGGGAGTGGAAATCCTCTTCCTTCTTCGCTCGTGTTCCAAACCATTTAGTTCGTTTCGAGGCTTATCCAGATTGGAACCTGGATCGTTTATATTTCAACGAGCTTCTTGACCTAACAGTTGATCACGTCGAGCATAGGGACTTCCTTTTGGATTTGGTCAGTTTTGGCAAGCCTAAGTTTGGATGTGCCGCCCTATTTTGGCCTAAGGCCTTCCTTCGCTCTACAAGGTTAGGAGAACCGGCCGTGTGTGACCTCCCTTCCCTCAGAGAAATTGTTGGGATATCTTCTTTTGGTAGGAAATCTCCCCATGTTAATTGAACTTTGGCTCTTATTATCCTGGCTTTAACAGTTTTCCTTCTTGCTTCTTGCAGCAAGGAAGGCATCAGAGTGGCTCTGAGCTTCTGGACCCTCTTGAGCCTCTGAAGGTAGAGGTCGGGGCCCTGCTGGTACCTCCCCCTACTTGTGCCTCTACTGTCAGGATTCCCATTCCCTGGGGTAGTTGAAGGGCTGCAGTAGCTGAGAGGACTCGAAGGGCCTCCAAAAGAGATTCAACTGCTACCAGGATGGGGCCTTCTGATTGACCCATTAAAATTTCAACTTCCTCATCTTCTCCTTCTTCCCAGCTTATGAAAAAGATTGCTCCCTGCCGTTCTAGGAAGGGAAAGGCCTTGGCAACCTCCCAATCTCAACTTGCATTCCCCGAGATGTGCCATGGAAGAGGTTGCTAAGACCTTTAAGAAGCTAGGAGGTGCTGTCTTGGTCTCTAGCACCAATGAGGCAACTGCAAGGTGGCTCACTGATCTTGCCATGGAAGCATCGGACTCTTTGCTGCAATGGCCCCACCCTCAATCCCTTTTTATGGAGTGTACTCCGTCAGTTGAGCAGGAAATTTTTCGGCAACTCACAGACAAGGAGCTTGACAAGTTTGGCGCCTCCTTTCTTGCCGCGGTGATGTGATCTCAAATTTAGAAGGAATTCATCATTCATCAAATCCAAAATTTTGACCAAACCAAATTGTGATTTCCCAAGACTTCATGCAAGAGATTCAAGCTAGAACCATTGACCATAATGTCTTCCAATATGATCTAATGGATTGAGTCTCTTCAACTCAACTCAATTACCCTAACCAAGTATTGAGAACCCTTAACTTTAACTAAGAACCCTAGAAGAGCCCTAGGTAGAACTCTCGGTCAAGTAATTCTTGAATCAATAGAGATTCAACTGCTGCCATTATGGGGCCTTCTGATAGACCCATTAAAATTTCAACTTCCTCATCTTCTCCTTCTTCCCAGCTTATGAAAAAGATAGCTCCCTGCCCTTCTAGGAAGGGAAAGGCCTTGGCAACGTCCCAGTCTCAACTAGCATTCCCCGAGATGTGCCATGGAAGAGGTTGCTAAGACCTTTAAGAAGCTGGGAGGTGCTGTCTTGGCCTCTATGGCCCCACCCTCAATCCCTTTTTATGGAATGCACTCCGTCAGTTGAGCGGGAAATTTTTCGGCAACTCACAGAGAAGGAGCTTGACAAGTTAGGCCACTCCTTTCTTGCCGCGGTGATGTGATCTCAAATTTATAAGGAATTCATCATTCATCAAATCCAAAATTTCTACCAAACCAAATTGTGATTTCCCAAGACTTCATGCAAGAGATTCTAGATCCATTGACCATTATGTCTTCCAATATGATCTAATGGATTGAGTCCCTTCAACTCAACTCAATTACCCTAGCCAAGTATTGAGAACCCTTAAGTTTAACTAAGAACATTAGAAGAGCCCTAGGTAGAACTCTCGGTCAGGTAATTCTTGAATCCATAAGGAATTCATTCAATTTGCTGAAAAGTGTTTGTAGAGTTAATTGTTGAAATGCAATACAAATGATGGACTATTTATAGTCTCAGCCCCAATTAGGATTAGGGGCTTAATTTGCCACCTTAAGCTAGCTTAAAACATAAAGATTACAAAGTTATATATATAAAAAAACAGAGGACTAAATCTCAAAATTCTAGACAGATTTTGTCAATTCTTCCCAATTCTTGTTTCCTTGATTGTTCACTCCTCCTTGATGTCCTCTATCACCCACAAGTTGAGTTCCTTCCTTGGTTCATCCTCCTTCGAAGATTGTTCCTAAAAAATTGTTGTAAAGTCTAGCATTTCTTCTCTTCCTTGCACAAATGTTCCTAATGTTTTCCTTAACTTGGTTGCCCTAACTTTTGTGATAGGACCAGCTGGTATCATAAGCAACGGATCACCATCACATGGCTAGCTTTTTCAACCTTTCTGTCTTCCTATGGCTGACTTTGTTCTATTCTGAGTTTGCTATTTGACCCCTTTCCTTCGGCAGCTTGGTGTTAGAAAGGCTGGAGGAAGTCCCTGCTTTCCAGGAGTATGTGCAGTCTCTGCTAAGGCCCCAGTTCATCTCTCTGTATGTCGAGGTGGTTGATGACCTTAAGGGGCTCAATCTGGGGATGAAGACCAACTCAGATTTTGATGCCAATTTTCATCATGTAGAGTTGGTCGTTCCTTGCCCCTGGCAGCGGAAGAACCAAAAGCAGACTTCCCCTGAAAAGGTAGCTACCACTGAGATCTTGACCCAAGTTGGTCAGGTTGATGAAGGCTCAGCGCGGAAGGGGAAAACTCCCGTTGAGGCTACCCCCGAATTCGAGGAGATCCTGGACATCACCCCTCTAGCTATGGTTTCTCCTGAAGGTATTCCTTCATTCCTAGGAATAAATGATTTTGAAAAGAAGTTTCCTCAGCTTGTGCATGATTATTTCGGGGAAGGTACTAGACCTTATCCTAGCTTTCTTGCTTGCTCCCAGAGATACTTTATTTGACCATGTTGTTGGCTTGTTTAACAGGAACTTCAGGTGCAGTCCCTCTGAGCAACCCTATAGCTCCTCTGAGTGGCTTTGTCCCAGCCAGCATCCGAACCAAGGAAGAGAAGGACGAGGATGATGTGCCCCTTGTGCGACATTCTCGAAAGTACTCCCGAGGCTCTTCTAGTTTTAGGATTTTTGACTGTTTATTTTTCGCAAGTACAATGAATATTCTACAATGGTCTATTTGTGGCCTTTTGTCTTTTCTTAATTTCTTTTGTATAATTGCTTCATATTTGCAATTTTTTCCGCAATTGTCCAATGTATTCAGATTTATTTTGGCACAATAGCAAATAATATCGGCAAAACCAGCACAATATCCATACAAGCCTTAAAAAACTAAGCCTCGAAAAAATTAGCTTTAAAACCATGCTTTGTTGAATATGAATTGTTGAGGTTGCCATAGTGTTGGGCGAGGTTGTCTTTGAAGAAGACATACCTTTTTTAAGACATACCTTGTTGGCCATAGTCTAGAGAGGGTACTGACATTATCTTTTTTTTTTTTTTTTTTAGATAGAAGACGAATGTCAGAATTTCATGTCTATAGTCACTAGCAAAGATCTCTGACCTTTGCCTCTACTTCATCACACGAGCGTCCGCTTCCAATGTACGTCTCATGTACAAGGCAACGAGAATAAACACGATTGAATTGCTAGATCCAATCGTGAATATGTTTTTCTCGTTTTTCGATCTCTCTGAACTCTCAGTTGTTCTCTACAGAGACGTTCTCACAAACTCTCAATTCTATTCATTCACCTCATTTTTTTGTTCTCATAAATGGCATTACAAGACCTCTTATTTATAGGAGAACAAGGATGAGATCAGATTGAATAAAAAACTATAGAACCATGGATGTTTCAGAAGGTCCAACATGGCGGCTAGCCAATAGCAGGTTGCCAAGTGTATGACAACTTTATAGAAAGTTGTAGAATTATTCCTGTTTGTGGATTAGCCTGAACAACTTTGGATAATTACGTTTAGGTCCCAAAAGATATACTACCCAGTAAGCGATACGTTCTAAATGTGACTCAATAGGTTCTCGTAAAATTAGCATTTGACACGACAAAACCTTCCTTGACAAAATACCATGTCTTAATCTCTTTGTCCTAGAACTCATAATTGAACACGAGTCATGGAATATGTCACACTCATAAAGTTCAATATCTCAATTCTCAACCTCGAGTAGATTAACTAAACCGAATAAGATAAATATCTCATATCTATTTAT
>JAOXNR010031326.1:0-22642 GCA_028571225.1 Parsonsia alboflavescens | reverse complement strand
ATAAAAAAATTATTTTTTAAATATATTTTATATATTATATTCTAATAGGATAAATTGAATTCTTGGGGTATTGGATCAATTTTTTTTTTTTTTACTTTAAATAAAAAAAGGTTAATCTCTTTGTCTAATTTGCCTTAATTTGTAAATTTATTTGATTAATTAAAGTTGAAGGACTTATTTATACTAAATTTTCTACTTTCGAGTCAACTCCAAGGTCTTGGTCTTTGATGAGATTAAAATGTTTCGAGTTATCTTTACACGCTATGGTCATGTTTCCATCCAAGTGTCCAATAGTAGAGACACTTGGATGTAAATGCAGGTGTCTCTTTATGAAATGTAAATGCAAGTATAAATATTAAAGAAAATTGTTTAATATTTATTTGTTGCTTCAAAATATAGGTAAACAATTTTAATTAATGACATTTTTTTTTTAAAGTATAAACTTTTGATTAAAAAGATGTTTATGTTGACAAAAGAGATAAAGATCAGTGTATCATTTACAATAACGAAATAAATTAGGAGCTCTAATAATAACATATCTTTAAGACGGTGGGTCAGAAATAAATTTGTTTTTCCAACATCAAGCAAATTAAAAAGATTTTTAAGATACCTAATTATATTAATGAAATTAGACTTAAAGTTTTGATGATAAATTTATTTATTTTATTTAAACTCGTTTTTATGCCTTTTGAACCTATTTTAAAGGGGCTGTTTTCTTTTACCCACTTTTGAGTAGTAAGATTTCTCAAATACCCATTTTTGTATTCACTTTTCATCGTATATCCACTTTTCGTTTCTATATATAAAGACGAAATAGAACCTCACTTTTATTTCCCCAAAACTTTTAATGATTAATTTACCACCTCAATTACACCTTCAACCAACCAACTTAAGAAAAAAAAAGGGTTAAAAGCAAAGGATCAATCAAGATGTTCTTCTTTTTAGAGAATCCTTCAACATACCGAGCAAGGTAAGGTACCTGTGATATCCTGTTCCACATTAGAAATATGTATGGTTATGATATGATTGATAAAAATGGACCTAAATGCCAATTGTCAAATTGAGATATTCATTTTGTCATAATGAGGATGGTTGCCAAGGACCCATAGTTGCATTTTGAATCCGAGGGCCCGGGACGTAACAGTATCAATAGTGCTATTTGTTTTCTGGTGGAGAGATGCTTACAAGCATATCCTAGATTTAGTGAAACCAGATCAAAATATTATGTCGATTTTATTCGGATGACGGGTGAATTGCTGGAAGGCAGTAGATTGCAGGATATAAATTTGCAGGAAGAGCACATTTTGATGGTGTTTGAAAATAAAAGCTCCGGAGTTTCTTCCACCCTCTTCCCACCTATGATGGGAAGAGCGTGAAGGAAGTCATCTTCTCCTTTTCTATTTCATGGCCTTGAATAGCCCATGTAATTTTTTGACAAGATCTCTCCTTTGAACATAATTTTTTTAGAAGATCTTTCACACCCAAATTGAACTTGCATGCAAAGTGCTTGCATTTCATCCATGCGTTTGAGAAAATGTAATGAAACATTTCAGAAACATAGCATCTTTTTTTCCCTTTACAAGTGTTACAATGTAAACATCAACACCTATTTATAGTTGTCAACAACTATTTAGCCCCCCCAAAAAAAAAAAAAGGATTGTTCACATTCTCGAAACAGGATAACCGTTCACATAACTGAAGAGAGAAAAATTGTTTAATCGTCTCATATAATGAGCCGATTCCAGTGAAACCGATTCTATTTTTGAATTCGTTTCACTGAAACCGGCCTATTAGATGAGCCAGTTATTTGTTTACCTTTCTTCCTTTTCAGTTTTCTTACACATATTTAATATTCTGTATTAACTAAATAGAAAATAGATTATAGAAATCGACAAATAACCTCATTCATAAATGAGATATTTCCTTAAAGACAATAAACCAAGATTGCAAATGCATCAATAACAAACTCTAAATCCCATCTTAAACAAATATCAAAGCATCCTAAACTAAATTCACACCTACTCTTCAAAGTGCTTGTTCCCAAAGATTCTTGAAAACTACACTAGCAAAATTTATAAAAACGAATACATGATCTAAAAGCCCAGTGAATATTAGGTACACTATGTTCTAAAATACATTGAATAAAAATAATTAGACCAAAACGTTTGTAGAATATAATAAATCAAAATAATGAGCAGTTATCTAAATAAGAAAACTTTCAGAATCATAAATCAGAATAATGAACAATTATTAGAGTTAGAAAACTTTCACAAATCCAAATGTCTTAGTTCTCGGCTCAAGCTAACATACAGACTTATTAGTCAAATAACTGAATTTAGCAGTAGTTGTTTATCTTGCTAGGATAGCCAGACAAACAAAAAAATTGTGAGCTTTTAGACCATGCTCAATGGGTTCAGATAGAAATAAAAGGAACATGCTCCCCCAACAACTAACATGTAACTTGAGCTTAAACTAAACCATATTCTTTAAAATCAGAAATCTTATGTATAAATTCCTTTGAAATACTTTAGAAAAATTGATAAGTATTTGAAATCTTAAAAAAACAACGATTCAATAAAAGTAATTATATAAGGATCAAAATCAAATATGTAGCTGTGAAATTTTATACAATATAAGTATTTATTTCAAAAAGGAGAAACCTAATACTCACTTTGTCAATTCTAGATCTGAATATTAACCAAGTCAATTTCCAAAATCCATCTAAATCTCAATCAAATGAAAAGCCAAACCCCTAATTAGAAAAAAGAAGATCAAAGTCCAATATCTACTATAATTATTGATAAATAATCTTATCCCTACGATGCAACTCTGCCATATCTAACACACTGTGTCTTAGGATTCAGTTCGGAGTTGTCTCTACGATCTTCTCCAAATAAAACAAAACTGATTTTTGAAACCTTAAAGATTATGATTACCTATATACACCAACAAGGATGTCAAAGAACTAATGACCCATATAAGACTTAAACCAATTGGGCCTGAAAATGAACTTATGAATTTGGACTTAAAAATCATGCTCACGGGTGGGGTCTCACATCAAATATCTCTTCCCTAGCATCGATCTCTTTCGTAAGATCATGTTCAGATATACCGTCCTAGAATATCTTGACTTAGATATCTCCTACAAGAACCGATCTCCTTCTTGGGATCGTACTCAAATATCTCTTCCGATTGGGATATGTCAACTCAGATATCTCTTCTATAGGGCTCCCAAACTGAGTGACAAATTGGGTATCTCCGCTTTTCTCTCTTCCCAAGACATAGTGACAAGTTTGAGACCGGTGGGTTGTGAGCCCAACGATGTGCACCTTACAATTGTTGTGCCACTACAATTGTCATGCTAACTATCCAAATTGGCTTTGATACCACTTTGTTGGGGAGATTTGTGGAAATCAAAGTCATAATAAAATAAACAAAGTAAAAGAGAAAATCCACAACACAAGGATTTACGAAGGTTTGGTCCCAAAAGCTTAAGTCCTTAAACAAGGTAGAGAATTTATTCGAGTATAGTGTGGGTGTATTTTCTGAAAACCAATGCTGAGGTATATCCAACATTTGTTAAATGGAAGACGATGGTTGAGAAGCAGTCTAAAAGAAAGATTAAGCTTCTTTGGACTGACAATGGGTTGGAATATTGCAATTCCATGTTCAATGACTTACATGCTTATGTAGAAACACTAGAACAAAATGGTGTTGCAAAAGGGATGAGCAAAATAATTTGAGATAAGGCACGAAGTATGCATTCACATTCAAGTGTAAGCGAGATTTTTAGGGCTGAAGTAATCAATATAGCATGTTATTTGGTAAAAAGATCTCCATCAATGGTTATTTTAGGTAAACTTTGTTTGAAGTTTGGTCCTGTTGCCCTACTGATTACTCAAATTTGAGGATATTTGAGTGTCCTACTTATGCTCATGTGAGGGATGATAAACTTGAGTGGAAGCCAAGGAAATGCATATTTCTAGGGTATGAATTTGGAGGGAAAGCCTACAGGCTGTGGCGTACTAATCAAAAGTCTCCAGGGATAATTATTTTCAATTATGTTACATTTAATGAGACTGCTTCGTTAGACATACAGAAGGAGAAGACAATAGCACAAACGGATCACAGTGTTAGAAACCTAATCGAGTTGGAGGTTGATGCTCTACTTGCTTAGCCTCGTGACTCGGAAATGGAGGAGGTGCAAAATGTTGATCTAAATGTTGAAGATGCTGTATCGACACAACAAAAACAACCATATAGCATTGCAACAGGCATGGAAAGAAGATAGATTATATCGCCACAACGGTATGCCCATATAATTGATGGAAATCTTCTTGGATATGCAAGTTTTGTAGGATTTGCATTCTCAATTGCTAAGACCGTGCATATGCAGGAATCTAATAGCTATAAAGAAGTTATGGCTAATTGGTCGTGCGTTGCAACACTAATAAATTAATCCTATCGACAAAAACTATGCAATTTGGAAAGTAGGGTCGAATCCACAGAGAATTGAATTTAAGTTTAATAAAAACCAATCAATAAATAATAAAGGGGCAATTTTTAAAAGGAGATGGTATAGTAGAAGGTATCAAGGTTCTGAAAAAATGAAAGGCAAACAGATATGGGTCAAGAAGGAGAACAAATACAACTTTTGTACCACATTATGCCTTGAAAGCTTGCATTGACAACTCTTGGTACATGGATAGTGGATGTTCTCATCATATGACTAGAAACAAAGAGTTTCTTTATGATTTTATGTTAAGCACATCTGGTTTGTTACACTTGGTGATGGAAATCTGAAGAAAGTTGCAGGTTCTGAAAACTTAAAGTTTGCTGGGTTACCAACTGTTCATAATGTACTGTATGTTGAAGGCTTGAAGATATATCTCATAAGTATAAGTCAGCTGTGTGATTAGTGTTACAACGTGAGGTTTGACGGCAACAATTGTCTAGTTTTAGACATAGATGATAAATGCTTTCTGAAAGGAGTTCGAATAGCTGACAACTGTTATCAAGCTGAGCTTTCACAGCTGTGTATGTGGAGCAAAGTTGAAGAAACGATGACTTGGCATCAAAGGTTGGGTCATGTCAACTACAAGATGTTATATCAACTTAACAAGCAAGGATTTGTGAGAGGAATACCCTCCATAAAGAAGAAAGTTTATATAATCTGTGGACCATGTCAAGCTGGAAAGCAAGTCATAAAATCACACAAATGAGTCAGTGAAGTTACAACTTCATCGGTGTTGCAACTGTTACACATGGATCTATTTGGTCTGACCCAAGTTGAAAGACCAAGTGGAAAGCTATATGTTTTTGTTTGAGTTGATGACTATTCAGGATTTACATGGGTTGATTTTCTTAGAGAAAAAGTGATTCATTTGGTGCTTTTAAGAACTTAGTTATTCAAATTCAAGTTGAAAAGAATAAGATCATCACGAGAGTTAGGAGTGATCATGGGCGTGAATTTGATAATAAGTTTATCACTGATTTTTGTAATGAGTTTGGCATATATCAAGAATTTTCTACACCTAAGAAGCCATAGTAAAATGAAGTTGTTGAGAGAAAGAATAGAACAATTCAAGAAGTGGCTTGTGTGATGTTTTATTTCAAGGGAATCTCACAACACTAGTGGGTGGAAGCTATAAGCACTGCAACTCTTATCATTAACAGAGTACATTTGAGACCTCATACTGAGAAAACTCCGTATGAAATTTGAAGTGGTCAGATACGAAATCTAAAGTATTTTCATACTTTTGGAAGTATATGTCATCTCTTGAATGATAGAGATTATTTAAGTAAATTTGATTCCAAGAGTGATGAAGGTTTCTTTCTTGGCTATGCTGCAAATAGCAGAGCATATAGAGTCTACAATAAGAGGACTAAAATTGTGATGGAATCTATAAATGTTGTTATTGATGATTATGATGGTGTGAGTCATAAACAACAATAGGATGACGAACATGAATCTACTGTTAAAGCTGGTTCTGAGTTTTAGAAAACTGATGAAGTTGAACAAATTATTGATTTGGAGGATAAAAAGCCAATTGAGAAAAATGTTGTACATACTGATATTCACGTAACAAAACCTGAAGTTACAACAATAAAGGAGCCCTCATCTAGAATTGAACTCTATCATCCTAAGGAAGCTATGATTGGTGATATTAAAGATTCTGCGAGAATAAGAAATAATCCAAGATTGAATTTTAGAGATATGATGAATTATATTTGTTGTACATCTTTGATTGAACCAACGATTATTAAAGAAGCATTGCGAGATGTACATTGGATTAATGCTATACAACATGAACTGCAACAATTTGAAAAGAATGAAGTATGGTTTTTGGTTCATAGACCTAGAGATGTGAATGAGATAAGAACAAAGTGGATATTTTGGAACAAAACTGATGAGTATGGAAACATTATCAGAAATAAAGCTATACTTATAGCCCAAGGTTAGGCTCAAATGGAAGGGATTGACTATCATGAAACATTTGCTCCAGTTGCGACATTTGAATCAGGTAGATTACTTCTGGCAGTTGCATGTTCAAAAGGATTCAAGTTATTGCAAAGGGAAGTCAAGACTGCATTCTTAAATGGTTATTTGAATAAAGAAGCCTATATTGAACAACCTAAGGGATTTGAATGCTTATTTTCCTGATCATGTGTATAAGTTGAAGAAGGCTCTTTGTGGGTTGAAACAAACTCCAAGAGCATGGTATGACTGGTTAATTGGTTATCTTCTGAAGAGAGGTTGTAACAGAGGTGGTGCAAACAAGACTTTAGTTGTGAAGAAAGAAAGTAAAGATGTTATGATTGCTCAAGTTTATGTGGATGACATTGTATTTGGATCAACTCCAAAGAAACTGGTGTTTGAATTTATACACTTGATGCAACAAGAGTTTGAGATGAGCCTAGTTGGTGACTTGACGTTTGTTTTTGGATTGCAAGTAAAACAACTGAAGAACATTTACCCGTGGAAATTCCCCCACAAATTTTTCCTGCAAATAGCATTTTTTTGTTGTAGTGATTAACACGACACCTATCCCCACCCTCGATGCATCACACTCTATTTCAAAAACTTTGAAAAGTCAAGTAAAGATAAGCAAGTAGCACTAGCATGTTTTTATTTAAGCGATTGAAAAGCACTCGCTTACTCATTTTCCCACCTAAATTTTACCTTGGCTTTAATAATTTCGGTAAGGGGGGCTGCAATAGTACTAAAGTTGGGTACAAACCTCCTATAAAAAGAAGCTAGCCCATGAAAAGTTCTTAGCTCACTCAAATTTTGAGGTGTTAGTCAATTTTTTATGGCCCTTTCCTGCTCCTCATCAACATGGATGCCATTAGAAGACATAATATAACCAAAAAAAGTCACTTTAGGCAAACAAAAGGAGCATTTCTTTAAATTGGCATAAAGTTGATAATGTCTAAGAATGTTAAAGACAACTCTTAGATGGCTAACATGCTGTTCAATATTCCTACTATAAACCAAGATATGATCAAAATAGACTAACACAAATTTACCTATGCAATCTCTAAGAACACGATTCATGAATCTCATGAAAGTTCTAGATGCATAACAAGCCATCCATAAAGACCATGATTAGTTTTGAAAGAGGTTTTCCAGCCATCCCCTTCTTTCATACAAATTTGGTGATAACCACTCTTCAAATCAATTTTAGAAAAATGCATACTACCATTAAGTTCATCAAGCATGTCATCTAGTTTATGGATTGGAAAGCAATACTGTATAGTGATTTTGTTGATTGATCGACAATCAACACACATCCTCCAACTTCCATCCTTCTTGGGCATGAGAAGAGCAGGTACCACACATGAGCTCATACTTTCCGTCACATAGCCCTTGGTAAGTTGCTCTTCCACTTGTCGTTGAAGCTCTTTGGTTTCCTCTAGATGGTTCTATAAGTGGCTTTGTTTGGCAATGGTGTTTTCGGTATCAAGTCTATTTGGTTCTCAATCCCTCTCAATGGCGTCAATGCTTGAGGAGCTCTTTTGGAAACACATCTTCAAATTCCTTCAAAAGAGAGCAAACACTACTAGGAAGAGAAGAATCAATGTAATTATCAAAAGAAGTGGAATGTAAAGAATGCTTGTACATAAGTAAAATCAATGGCTTATAGCTTGAACATGCACTCCTCAACTCCTTTTCTTTTGCATTGAAGCTCATTTTGTTTTCACTCTTCTTTTCTTCTTCACTCTTTTTCTTCCCTCTCTCATTTTGTCTCTCTTTTTCTTTCTTCTTTCCCTCTTCTCTATTCTCCCTTTCATTCTCTCAATATTTTTTTTTTGGATCCATGTAGGCTTCATGTTGTTTCAATAGGTTCAAGTGTATCTTTCTTCCTTCAAACTCCAAGGAATGCTTGTTCTAGTGGCCATCATAGATCACCTTTGTATTATATTGCCATGGCTTTCCAAGCAAGAAATGTGTGGCTTGCATTGTCACCACATCACTATATTTGCCCATTGAGAATGAGATTCTCACTTGCTTACCAACCTTCACTTCACCTTTATCATTTAACCACTGAAACTGATATGGTTTTGGATGGTCAATGCAAGGTAGCTATATCTTCTCCACCAGGTAGGCACTTGGAACATTCACACAACTCCCACTATCTACAATGACACTACACATATGTCACTGTATCAAGCACCTTGAGTGGAATAAATTCTCCCTTAGCAAGTCCTCTTCATCACTAGCTTGAGTACTAAGTGCTCTCCTAATCATGTTCATTTTTTCACAATCACCTTCACTAGGATGGACTTCATCTTCGAGCCTCTCTTCTTCATCCTCAATTCCTTCCTCTTCATCCTCACTGGTCGACTCCAGCAAGTCCCTATAGTCCCTATTGTGCAAGATGATGTTCCTCTTGTTGGGACTTTGGTTGGCATATTGCTGATAACCTTGACACTTATGGCACTTGACATCTCTAGCTTTGAAAGGTTGTACATGCCCCTTTCAATTGTCTCCTTAGCTCCCTTTGTTCTCTTGATACTTAGGCTTGAAGGCGTCTTCTTTTAGTTCAACCTTAGGAGCCACTACATCTTTCCTTGGCCATGTGTTTGAAGGTTTGGTTGATGAAGTCTCATAGCTAGATGAACTATAGGATTTTCCAAAGGAGCTCCTCTTATTCTTCAATTGTTTCTCCACCTTCATGCTATTTTTACCACATCTTGTAGGTGAGAGAATTGACAAACTTCAACTCTACCGGCTATCTCTCTATTCAAGCCACAAAGAAATCTAGACATAGTAGCCTCTTCATCTTCCTCAATGTTGACCCTCATCATGGCTACCTTCATCTCCTTGTAGTACTCATCTACACTTTTAGAGCCTGGGTGTAGAGTTTGAAGCTTTTGATAGAGTTTCCTTTGGTAGTAAGTTGGTACAAATCGTCTCCTCATGACTTCCTTGAGCTCTTGCCAAGCAGTTATGGGTTCTTCATTGGCTCTCCTTTTGTTGTTCACTAGTTGCTCCCACCAAGTTAAAGTATAATCCAAAAATTCAATAATGGCCAATTTAACCTTCCTTGCTTTTGAATAGTGATAGCAATCAAAAACATGTTCCACCTTACCCTTCGCAGTAAGGTAAGCTTCTAGATCATTACCTCCCTTGAATGGTGGAATGGTTAGCTAAATTGATCCCAATCTAACATCCCTTCTCCTTTACTCTTGTGGTTCCTCTTCCACACATTGTCCCCAATATTCCTCGCCTCCATTGTAGGCTTTATCAAATTGATCTTGGAGTACTCTTCTTCTTGGGTGGGCTCTTGGTACTTGGCCTCCCTTTCCTCTACCTCTTTGAGGAAATAGATTTGTCATTGCTTGAGCTGGAGGTGTGTCAATGGCATTCACTCTTGCTTCCACCTATTCCATCCTTGAACCAAAATCTCCCATATCTAGTCTTATTGATCCCACATTGCATGTCAATTGTTGCAACATTTCTCTCATAGAAGGCATCATGTCACTGTCCTTCCCCATGTTGGATGCATTAGATGAGGTAGAACTTCTTCCTGGCATGATTGTACCTACAAAATGAACACACAAAAAGAGAGGAAAAATTTCCTCACAAGTTCACTCGTTTATCACACATGAAGTGGCCTTTTCTTGCACTAATGTGCTCGCCCCCTTTTGCCTTATTCCATTCTTAACTCTTCTTGAAGTTCTTAATGAGGATATAAAATCAAATATTAAAAACTTAAAACAAGTAGTTCATATTTTCCAACAATTTAGAATCAAAGAGATAAGAATTTCAAAGAAGATGATCAATGAACACAAGTCAAATGATCAAACATTTAAAATTCAAGGAAAATAGATGAAAGAGAATTTAACAAACACCTTGAGGTCAAAGAGTTGTGATCAACATTTCAATTAAAATCAATGTGATCAAGAGTCCCAATCAACAAATTTAGATAGATAAGTAGGCAAATCAATTCAATAGATCATAAATCAATCTCTATCCATCAATTTCACCAACATATCACATAGAATTCAACTTCACAGGGCATGATCATCATAGTTTTGAAATTTTGAGTCCTTTTTTTGAGAGGATTTTAGAATTTTCATAATGGAGATATTTGATTTTTTTTTTTTTGTAAAGATGTTAGAAAAAGTAGAAACACCAAACAAATTGAATTGGCCTTGATTTTTGGTCTTGGACACAATTCACAAGAAGAAGATCTCGAATTAATGTAAAGGAACAAACATAAAATCACATAAGATCATGAGAATTCAAAGAAGAAAACATGATCTTAACACTTAAACAAAGAAAGCAAGTAAAGGTAGGCAAACCTCTTGATGAAAACTTAAGCTTTGATATCATAATATGATGTAATCACAAGTTGAAGTTTCTCATTATCGTGGCCCAACTCATGAACAAGCAAATAGAGATTCAAATCCCGAGCCTCGTCAATAGATTCAAGCGAGTACCATTGACCATTTTGTCTTCCAATATGATCTAATGGTTTGAATTCGTGCAATTCAATTCAATTAGAGTTAGACTAAGAACCCTAGAAGAGTTTTTAGAAGAACACTCAGGAAAAGTAAAGTTTGATCCAAAAGGATTCTCTCAAATTGATATAATTTGTTTGTGATAAAAAGTTGTCTTTCAAATACAAATACCAGACTATTTATAGTATAGCTAACAAGACGCCCTAATTGGAATCTTACATTGGTCAAAGGACCTTCTTAAAATTTAATTATAGTAATAAAAATCAATTAAAAACAAGTTAAAATGAGGGAAACAAGTCAAGGACGCATTGGAGTCGGATTTGAAAAGTTTAGGGACCAAACTAGCCAGGCCACCGGTGGTGATTGGCCAAGTCAGTTAGACCTAGAACTTTTCTGCAGGCTTCTTTAGTTGGCACAGGTTGATCTGGTCCTAAACGACCCCATTCAACTGTCTGATCGGCTCCGGTTCCATGCTTCAGTTGGTGCCCCAACTTTCATCGAACACTTTCGTTCTAGTTTTTGTTTCATCCTCTTCTTTTGTGCTTCCATCTAAAGCTTCCCAAGGGACTTTGGGATCTTCTTGAACACTTGAAACTCATTCTTCATGTCCTTGAATCATCAAACAATTGAAGTCCTTCCTTGATTGTTCATCATCAACAAGTGATAGTCCCTCAAAGATAGATTGAAAATCAAGCAATTTTTCTCTCCTTAGCACAAATTTGATCAATGCTTGCCTCAACTTAGCAAACCTCGATCTTGTCATTGCTCCCTTACGTTTGGATCACCATCAATAAGAGAATAAATATCCCTTTCTCTCAACACTCAAACTCTCTCAAGAAGAGTGGAGGAATTCTCTCAACTAATTCTCATTCACTTTTTTAACTTAACTTCTTGCAAATGGTTAGGTCAGGCCTCTATTTATAGGTAAACAAAGAAAACTCTAGAATCTCAAATTATAAGAGATTGTGACACCAAGCGACATTCAAAATTTTTGGATAGCTTCAAACTTCAAAGGTTCGGTGAAGATGTGATAGGGATCAAGGAGCTACCTTAACTTTGAAGAACTCATGGAATCCACCAAGTGGAGATATTGGATGATTCAAGTCACTTGGCCTGAAGTTTGGAGTTCTACTCTTTAGGTTCAAGCTTAAATATGGAGATTCAAGAAGGAAATCAAAGAATGAATTGAAGAATTACAAGATGAAGAAGTTAGTTCATGCCTATAAAGACTTGTACTTCAAGTATAAGAATGATGCCTTGAAGATGAAAGTAGCAATGTTGGCAACGATGCAAAAAGAGAAAGATCAACTTGACGACGATGGCATGCTCCATGAAGTTAAGCTTGCAGATGAAGACGAAATTGGAGAAACATTTGGGAAGATGGAGAACTTACAAATGTGCCTAAAAGACCCTGGTTCAAGTCCCAAAAAAGTACAAACTGAAGGCAAGAAAAAGCATGGCACAAAGGGTGAAACAAGAAGAAGCAAGGCTGGAAAAAGAAGCATCTGAGGCCGGACACACCTAAACACACAATCGGGCTTCATTCCAGTAGCTATTCGGCTAGACATCCGGTGCTGCAGCAGTTCAAGTAGACACCGGCTTAGTCCTCCCCTGCACACTTGAATAAGATGATATCCAGAATTTGACTGACTTTTCTTCATTGTTTTCGGCCCTTGACCTCTTGTATGACTTATTTAGGGCTTTTATGAGGGTTTCTCTCTACTTATACTATATATACCCCATTATATGTAATGGGAACAAAATCTCTTGACAAACAACTTACATTTGGGAATTAATCCAGAACAAGATCAAAACTTGGTTTTTGAGAGTGTTCCTCGAATTTCCTCCTAGGGTTCTTAGAAACTTCAACTTTGACTTTCAATTACTTGGGTGAGGTATTGAATAGTCTCTACAAATCAAGAGGATGGTTGTTGTGGAATCTTTTACAAAGGTCTTCCTAATCTCCCACACAAATCTTTGATGAATCCTTTTCTTTACACTTGATTGGTTTTTTGTTTGTGTGATAAACAAATCATCAACCTTCAAGGAATAACATCAAGATGTCAGCAATTTGATCTTGCGACTTGACAAACTCAAGTTCCACTTCTTTCTTCGAGATGCAATCTCTAATGAAGTTATACTTGGTGTTAATGTGCTTGCTTCTTTCATGGAACACCGGATTTTTTGCCAATACAAGTATGGATTTGTTATTAATGAATATCTTGGTTGATTCCTCTTGTGATTGATGCAATTATTTCATTAAACTTCTAAGCCATATCACATGACATACACAATATGCTGCTGCAACATATTCAGCTTCACAAGAAGAAAGTGTTACAATTGGTTGCTTTTTGGAACTCCAAGTAAAATATGAATTTCCCATAAAAATGCAAATCCTTTGGTGCTTTTCCAATCAAACATATCACCTGCCCAATTGCTATCAAAATAGCCAACAAGTCTAAAATCTTGTGAATGTGAATAGAAGATTCCAAAGTCAAGTGTACCTTTGATATACTGAAGTATTCTTTTCACAACTTTCAAATGAGAAGAAGTAGGATTCTCCATGTACCTACTTATTAAACCAGCACTGAAAAGAATACCTGGCCTACTGCATATTAGATACCTCTAACTTCCAACAAGACTCTTGAACAATGTAGGATGTATTTTTTTTTTTTCTCCATCACCATGACTGGAAAATTTGATTCTACATTCTATTGGAGTGTTCCAAGGTTTCCAATTCTCCATTTCAAATTCCTGAGAATTTCTTTGGCATAACCTTCTTGAGAAATAACTATGCCACCATCCTTTCGCAAAACTTCAATTTCGAGATAACAGGACATTAAGCCAATGTCCACATCACCTCAAATTCTCTAGCCATTGCATTCTTGAAATCCTCAAACATCATTAGGTTGTTTCCTGTCACGATCAAGTCATCCACACACAGAGGCAAACAAGCAACACAATATTCTCTATCTCTGTCTGTCTGTCTGTCTCTATATATATATATATATATTTAACATATAGTGCATGTTTATGTGGACACTTGATAAATCCAGTTGATTGGAAGTACTCTTCAATTCGACCATTCCAAGGACGTGGGGCTTACCACAAATGACAGAGGGTCTTTTTCAAGTTTAAACAAGTACCGATCACTAACAATTTTTGAAATTGTGTTTGTCGAAAAATAAGTTCCCTTGCAAGAGTACAAATGAGATCTATTTATAGTCTCAACCCTAATTAAACCCTTGGAAAGATTAAAGACATGTTTAACCTTCAAATATAGCTGAAAATACAAAGAAAAAGTCATCCAAAACAAGTGAAAACGTCAAAGACAAGTCAAGGTCGCGTTGAGAACAAAGCTGTGAAGTTGCACTGTAGCAACTCGGTACTGTAGCAATCCAGCCCTAGATGTCTTCTGGAGGAGTCTGTTGCTGGTTCTTGCTTCCGTCCAGCACCAAACAAGAGCCGGATGCCCTGCTTCACTTTTCAGCATCTCCTTGATCCAATTCAGGGCTTGCAATGTCTTCTAATCCCCTATAAAAGTCTTCATACTTGAATACGTTACAAAGTTCCTCAACTTGCCAATCATCTTCAAGCATAACTTCTTCGATCTTGTCATGAGTTTCAAGTTGTTCTTCATGGTCTAGCTTCAATACCATCCTTGCTACTTGAAATATTGATCTTTGTACAAGAACCCCCAATCATTGTTAATATCATCTTCAATCTCCAACAAGTCTTTCTTCATTCTTGATCATCCAACCTTGTATTTCAAATACAAGCTCTTGTACATAATCTCCTTCTTTTCATAAGCGTCTTCATCTTTAATATGGTTGATTCTGCTAAGTTCTTCATTTGAGATCTTTCATGAGTTCTCTCATGCATTGTAAGCTCTTTGATCTCCATCATTCCCCCTCACCTTGAAAGGATTCGTCCTCGAACCGGCTTCATCTACATCGAAAAGAGAATGATCACTAACATGGATTGAAGATTCTAAAGAATACTTACCAATTATCTTCATGTCATCATTCATGGAAGAAAGAACTTGATAAAGCCTTACCATACCCTTGCTTAGGGGTGGTGGTCTCTCTTTGATAGATATGTATTCCTCCTCTCCTTCAATAAGCTCATTAGAAGAGATATCATAGACAAGGAATACAAGCCACATAAAGCAACAAGGAAACATAGTTCTAGCATTTAAAGCAAAAGACAAAAAGGTATTAAAGCCATTGGTTTACGACCCCATAGACCATGATATGTAGGTCCTCCAAATCTAAGATTCAAAGACATTATGTTCAAGAAACAATCCCTAAAAATAGCATAAATGTGTCCTCCATCAAAAGCATTAAACATATGTATAAAAGGAATAAGTGAATACTCTTCACATATGCTAAATCTCATCAAATTATCAAGATGCACATCATTATGCTTATCTAAAAACAGGGGATTTCTAGCAAACCTCAATAAATCTCTATTGGTGTCGCAAAACATAGTCCATAACATCATATAATTCCACCCAATAAAGATCACCAACATTTCATTCATGATTTGATCATTTAAGAACAATTCCTCATCATGATATTGATATGCCCCATCACTAGAATTCAACAAACATGCTCCCAAGTCATTCGCAAGTTCCAACATATCAAAGAAATCATCATGCTTAGAATACTCAAGAACATGTAAAGTACCTTCTTTAGGCATATCATCATGAAATTCACAAGCTTCTTCACAAATTTCCAACAAACAATGATTTTCAATAAGCTTGGACTTTCTTTTCAGATCAACAATGAAATAGATTTCCCACAAGATAATCAATGAATTAGAATCAACAAAGAGTAAGCACATGAGACCACAAAGATAGAAGTTTGAATCGAGGATGGTAACCTCAAATATCCACAATAACCGATCATTCAAGACAAACTTTGAATTGTCATCCTTGTATACCCCAAAGTCATTCTTAAACAAGTCATTCAAATATCTAAATTAATAAGAATATGATTCCAAGTTATTCCCATAACTATCAATTATCAACAATTCACAATTAGAAACCTTAGGCGTGAGTATATCATTTCCACCGAACAGAGAATAATCATGCTTATAGACTTCTTCATGTATGACTTGTCTTGACACATCAAACACATAGTCATAAGCATATTCTTTCACAAGTGATTCCTTCACAAACTCAAAATCCATAAAAGCTGTCACTAAACTCAAAGAAGTATAAGACATGCTTTCTCTAAATAAGAAATCATCATGTTCAAGAAATTTCACTATAGCACCTTGCTTATGACTATCATAAGCATCTCTAAACTCACACTTAGTCATAGTAAACAATCTTTCATGTTCTAATTTCAACTAACTATCGCCAAGTGTACAGATCAGAGTGTACCACTTTAACATAGAATTCATCTCCCTTTTGTCATTTTCCTCCTTCATCTTGTTTACTCCTTTAGAAACCGGAAAATTAGGAACAAGACAACTAGATAATGAATGGTCAATGTTAGAAATGGGAATAAGATCCTCTTTGCTCTTTTTGAGAACCAAGACACTCTCATTCGCTCTTTCTTTTTCATGTAAGCTCTCCTTTTGTTCACTCAATTCTTGCCTCTCAAAGGCACTCATCTCTTTCCTCTCCATGACACTTTCATTTTTCATCTCAAGTTCTTTCTCAATCTCTCTTTCTTGTCTCTCAAGATCTTTTTCTCTCCCACGCTCTTCTTTCTCTTTTCTCTCTCTTCTAATATGTACCTCTATCATTTTCTATATTACATCAATTCTTTGCATCATCACTTCCATTCTTTGTTCTACCTTCTTGAAGGTCTCCATATGTTCATCCTCTTCTTGAAGAGTCTCGTTTTCAACATCTTGATTCCCTTGATTGTGAGCCTCTTGATTTTGCACTTTGTCATTTAACTTGGTCTTCATTTCTTGCCCCTTGGGAACGGATTTCTTTTCCTTCGAACTTGCTCCTTGCACCTTAGATATTGAAGAAGTGCCATAAGTTGAATTTTCGTAAGACTTCCCATGTGTTGGCTTCCTCTTCTTCGAGTGTCTTTGAACTTGAATGACCATGTGTACCATATCCTCAAAACCATCATAGAAATAAGATTCAACTTCTTCCCAAATATCTTCATTCAAGCCTTTGAGAAATCTAATAATTTTATCTTATTCATATTCTACTATGTTAGCTCTCTTCAATGCTTTTGTCAACTCTTCATGGTACTCTTTCACACTATTGGATCCTTGAGTAACAACCATGTAGTAGAGCTTTGGTGCATATCTTTCTCTCATATTTTTCCTCAATCCTTCCCATGTAGTAATACATATTCCAAGTCTTCTTTGTTCTTTCCACCATGCAAAAGCTTCACTCTAGAGGCTATCAACAACTAGCTCCATCTTGTGTCCTTCCAAGTATTCATGCTTTGCAAATACAAGTTCTACCTCTTTTTCCCAAGCAAGGTAAACTTCCGGATCAAATGTACCATATAAATATGGGATGTTCATGTGATGGCTCCCAAGATGTCTACAATTGCCTCCTTTTCCTCCGTATCTTCTTGGCCTCCCTTCATTGTCATGGTAGCAACCATCATCATACTCCTCATGTTCATATCTAATTCTAGATGGATACATTTGTTGGCTTTTTCTTCCAACCCTTTCAAATGGTTCATACTTCTTAGAAGATCTAGGGTGTGATGTCTCTCTTCTTTCCTCATAAAAAGATGATTGAGATGAAAATTTATTATTATAATGTACCTAAAAAAATGAACAAACCAAAACAGGGGATACGTATATCCTCACAATTCCACTTTTTTGTCACTCTTAGAAATGGCTTTTTCTCGCTCTCTTGTGCTCACCCCCTCAAGCCTGTTACCTCTCCTTGCTCTTCTTCAAGTTCTTCAAGAGTAATCAACTACTCAACAAGGCAATCAAATGAAGCATCAAAAACTCAAAACAAATAGTTCTTATCTTCCAACATATAAGATTCAAAGAGAAAAGAGTTTCAAAGAGAATGGTCATTAAGCACAAGACAAATGACAGTTTTTTTTTTTTTTTTTTTGTAGAGATGGTAGGAGAGAGAGAAACACCCAACAAATTGAATTGGCCTTGATTTTTAGGTCTTGGACACAATTCCACAATCACAAAGATCAGAAGAAAGAAGCAGGATAAATGTAAAAGAACAAACACAAAGCATTCATAAATCTTAGATTTTCAAAGAAACAAATAAGATCTAGACACTAAACAACAAAGAAAATAAAGATAGGCAAACCTCTTGATGAAAAACCTAGGCTCTGATATAAAAAAAATGGAAAACCTCTCTGGAAAAAAATCGACGCTTAACTGGCGCCTGTGGCCAAGCTGGTCCCTGCACCGGTAATTCTTTAGAACTCAAAGCAAATCAACCGGCACCCGAGGATGAACTCGTCAACACGCCAGACGATTTCTGGAACTCGAGAACACTTAACCGGCACCGGTGACCATTCCAGTCATTGCACCGGTATTTCTCTGGAAAAAAATACAATGACCCAGTTGTTTTATCGGTTGCCCACCCGGTGCCGGTATTTTTTTTTTTTATAACAGAAGTTTGTCCAAAATTTTTTTTGAAACCCATTAAAACCCTTCTCTTTCTTTCATTCTCTGTTATTTCCTTCTTTCTTCCTTCTCTTGTCCTTGCAACAGCAATTAGTTCTCATTGCAGTTCTTCAAAATTTTTTTCAAATTCTCTTCTTTTCCCCAGTAATCTTCTCTATTCCTCCTTTTACACAAAGAAAAATAAAAAAAAAACCCCATCCCATCTACAACCTAAATTCCTCCTTCTCATCTTAAAAAATCAAATTGTCTCTTCAAACCCTCCCTCTCTACTTAACAGAAAATAGACAATCAGTCTAAAGAAAAGGAAAAAAAGAGTAAGGAAGAACACTTTATAGCTCTAAGAAAGAATACTTTGAACTCTCGATTATCTTTCTGGTAACTGACTTAGGCATTGGAGCATTTTCCTGGGCGATAGCCCCCTCTGATGACCTTTCCTCTTCTTTTCTCAAGCTGCTGACGGCGGAGCACCATCTGGATCTGTGGGCTGGCTCGGAGTCCATTTCTAACCCCATCAATTACATTTATGCATCTCAATTTTAAAGTCCATCAATCACATTATCAAAATCACTAATCATATTTAAATTAGGAAAGAGGAATTGAGAAAAAATTCATCTGGGATAAAACTCAAGGAGGGCAAAATCACCCAAAATAGATAATGTTGTTATTATCTTAATTTGGGTGAAAAAATCTTAAGTGACAAATTTTGAAACAGAGGTAGTAAACTATTTTATCGTTATTTAAAAAGAAAAAAAATTGAAAGAACTTTTTTCCTAAGAATAAGTTGTGAAGAAAGTTAAAAATATTTTGGACTTGCATGCATTTTAATAAAAAAGTCCGGATTAGTTCATTAATGCATTGCATTATCAATTTTCTTAATAAAAATTTTTACTAGTTTAATAAATATGACATTTAATTTCAGACAATCAAAGTAGAATATGAAACATTTATTTCTAGGTGGAGGAAGTACTATAAATAAAGTGTATTGTTTGTCATGTGATGGGGATCCATTATTATAATTAAAAGATCTCTCATTGACTAAACATTTAAAGCTATGTTTGTTGGGATGTTAATTAATTAATTTATTAATTCTTAGTTTGAATCGCTCGGCAGAGATCTCCAAAATTATTTCAACCAATGACATTTTGAAAGAATTTTCTAATATATTGTCCATGCTTGACTCTACACTAATAAAAATTTTAAATAAAATAAGAAATTAAACATATCCTTATCTTCACTTTCTTCTCTCTCAACGGCAACAGAAAGTGAAGGAATTGCGCCCTCTCCCAGATGCAGGGCCTTCAATTCCTACAGTGCAAAGAACAATTTTCAGAAATTTTCCTCCGTAATTGAAAATTCAAATGTAGATTGAATCATCAGACTAATGGTGCCAGAGATGAAAGTGATTGAGAATGAAAAAATCTGATTCTAAACGTTAGAAATTATTTGAGTGAAAAAAGTATTAGATGCAGTTTTTAAAAAAGAATTAAAAATAGAAGTTTTGATGTAGTTTATTTTTAATGTCAAATTGTTATCAAATTTTTAACTCAACGATTCAGAATCGAAATAGATGAATAATATAATTCGGAGAGTACTACTTTTACTTCTTGTTTGACTTAAATCTTAATTTCGTCAACTTTCGTTCCAGAGATGTATAGGAAAGCATGTGCGAGTTTCAACCACTTGGAAAATAAATTAGATATAATTGACAATCTACTACTAATTATATGAATCAAAATTCAAAATGATACTATATTTTTTTTTCTTATTAAATAGATATTTATAAATTTTATGTGAAATCACTTAAGTATTTCCGGTCACTTTTCCATTCAAAAAATTCATGAGCCAGACACATGGCAAATGTTTTTAGATAAAATTATCACTCCACAAATTTCATGTGCTCTCTCACCCATTTCATCTCTATTAATCTTCTTTCTTTTAGAATCCTTGCAAACAAAATGATAATGAGATCCGAACCCTCGCCACTAATCCAGCTTTCTCCTTTGCCATATCTTGGAGGCTCAGTCATTAAATTTCAACTTCGAAGAACCTGATCAGTTTCGCAAGATCATTTGGTAGTTATATCACATCAGGAAAGCATTTTCCTTACCCACTCTAGATAGTCTTTTTCATGAACTTCTACTCTAGTTTTATTTACAACTCTCATTGTAAGGCAATTTTTTCCCATCTTATTTTCAAATCAATAAACAGGTCTTAACCCCTCGGTCCCCTGATGGTTTTAATTAAAAAAAAAAAACAGAGAGAGAGAGAGAGAACATACAACCGAATCATGAGTTACCACACTCACACATGGCCAAATCACATAGGTCAAATCATGAGTTACCACACTTACACATGGCTGAATCATGAGTTACCACACTTTCACATGGCTGAATCACATAGGCTAAATCATGAGTTTCTGCACTCACACACGGTCGAATCATACATGGCCGAATCACATAGGCGTAATCATGTGTTATCACATTCACACTATACCATAACATAAGCATAAAGGGCACAACGAATGCAAGGGAAAACATGAGACAACACAAACCATGTAACCGCAAAGTCATGACATCATACCTTTTCACATCACATCACACTTAAATATTTCCCGCTCCGTAGACATACAAACAACTCCTCGTAACAATATTTTTATTCCCTTGTCACTAAATTAACGATCATGATCAATAAATTATTTAGTTTATATTTATTATTTTTATGGGGAATGCTTATAGTGTAAAAATACACTAATCCCTTTTTCTTTACTTATTTTATTATTTTTTAGGAAATACTTATACTGTATAAATACACTAATCCCTTTTTCATTATTTGTTTTTTTATATATGTATTTTAGGGAATGCTTATAGTGTATGTACACTAATCATTGTTTCATTACCTTTTTATATTATTTTCTAGGGAATTCTTATAGTGTATAATTACACTAATCAGTTTCTTTATTTGTTTTATTATTTTTATGGGGAATGCTTATAGTGTATAAAGACACTAATCCATTGTTCATTATTTGTTTTATTATTTTTTAGGGAATGCTTATAGTGTATAAATACACTAATCCTATTATATACATACTTATTTTATACTTTTCTTATATATAATAGAATCGAAAATTAGCAAGACAAATACAATAAAGAGTTCCAAACCAATCTCACATTGGATTAAAGACAAAACCTCCTCTACACTATCATCTATAAAAGCATTCACAAACAAATCAACATGTATCCTCTTGGATATTTTCTCTTTCCCTCTCTTCTTCACTTCATTGCAATTTTCAATTTTTCTCTCTTTATCTGACTTCAGCATCGGAGCAGGATATTGGGAGACATCCCCTCCTGTGAGACTTTGATTCCTTGCAAGTTTCCCAGAAGGCTCACAAGGTGATCTAGTCAAAGTCCGACTAAACCCCCATCAGTAGAATTCCGGCTACATTAGTAGGTTTACTTTTTCTCATAATGACATCATCCATAGAACTGCGATTTCTCTTAAATGAGGATGTGAGAGGCTTTTAAAAGACCAATTTGTAATATGAAATCCGAATTCCAACGGTTTTCAAAATTTGACATGAAATTGACTTGTGGCACCCGGAAAGGAGGTGATTATAGAACAGCCGGTAATATATTTGGCAGCGATTGAGAACCACTGCTGAGTCTGTTTGAAACCGCAACTTTCACTGTAATGTTGTGGCAATAACATAACATGTTGGAATCTTAATCGTTGGTATAAGTATTTGTTTTAATAGAAAGAATGAATTAAAAAAAAAATCAATGGTTTATATATAGTCGGTAACCTATCGTCTTTGAAAACTATGTTACAATGTCATCTTTCAGCACACACTCCAATTAAGTCTCTAATGGTTAAATAGTTAAGTCAATTGTTAAAAATAAATAAATTCTTCTATACAAAAAAAAAAATTGCAAATATATTTTATAAATTAAACACTAGAAGGATAAAATAAACTATAAGAGTACTTGATTAAATTTTGTTTTATTTTATTTTATTTTTAAGAAAAGACAGTTGATAATTAATTTAACCTTTAAAGACTTAAGTGGAGTACACATTTTTGTAT
>JAOXNR010031285.1:0-22660 GCA_028571225.1 Parsonsia alboflavescens | reverse complement strand
GGCAGAGCCAACGTTTAGAGCTTACGTCCTACTCCCGATGGGTTTCGAACCCCCGCCTGTCGTTGGAGTTAACCAAATGTCACGTCAGCCTTACCAACTCGCCTATGCCCCTGGGGGCTTCCTTCCTTCCTCCTACTACTACTAAATGTGGCGTCAAAAAAACAACACAAAACAAACAAACACAAGCTTCCAAACACCAAAGAAAAAGAAAACAAGGAAACAAACCGAACAATATACCTCTGAATGCCACCTACCTTTGTCTTCTTGATTCTGGAAAACAAAAATCACCAACTTAATAACCGAACACCATAAAAAGTTGGGTTTTTTTCTTTCTCTCAGACAAGGGAATGGTTCTTTAAGCAGGTTTCTTAGCTATGGATCAAAACTTCTGACCAAATGAATGATGTTAGTTGTGGTTTTATAAATTCATTTTTATAGCTTGTTGGGTTCTGTAGTTGTGTGTGTTGAATGCTAAGGGGTAAGATAGTAAATACATGTTAACGAAGAATAAATCTTTTTTTTTTTTTTTTTTTCTAAAAAGGAAAAGTTCTAATGGGCATAGAATGAAAAGTTAGTTTTACATATGAGTAACATGTGAAATGTTGTGAGGATTTGGATAAATAGGAAATAATTGTTCTCAATTTGAGTAGAAACGAAAACTCCCCAAATAAAAATGTTTAAAGTTTCCATTTCCAATGTCGTTAACCAAACCGAATCATATTGTGCACTCTAATCCCTTCTGCCTGGCGGTGGCAGTTTGATTAATTTGTTAATGGATATCCTAATCCACTCTACAATATATGGAGTAGATTTGGATGTCTTATTTAAATTAAATGGATATAATTGGATATCCATTTGTAACCACTAAACCTAATGGATATATTTGATATAATAATGATGTGGAGTGCTACGTTTAAAGAAAAAAATTTCTTCTTTAAAAATTACTTTTGCAAATATTTTTTATAAATTAAATCCTAAAAGGAATAATTAAACCCCAAGGAATATTTGATTGTGTGCTCTGTAGTACTCTATAGCATTCCTAATATTTGATATATCCAATAATTACTCATAGGCTTGTCAATTAGGGATTGGGTCCATGAGCCCAATATATATATGGGCTGGGCTGGGCTGGGTCAGGATTTAGGTAACCCATTTAGAATTGGATTGAGCCCACTAGGATGGGGGTTGGGCCGGACTGGGATTGACCTGACCCATTGTGCCAAAGGATCTTAAAAAAAAAAACTATTACCTTAAATCATAGCTCTCTCTGTGTGTCTCTCAAACCCTCACTCGCTCCTCATCCTAGAGCGCACACCGTCAAAGATGGAGATGGCACCAATGGTCTTTCCGATGCCAATGCTAATGCTTCTACTGCTTCGCCACCAATAACTAGTAAAACTGGTAATTCTGGTGGTGATCATAATGTTTCAGCTTCAAAGTCCTCTATTTTCCCTACTACCACTATGAGATGGTGCTCCAACAACATTAGTGAGCTTGATAGGTCAAAAGCAATACCGACATTGCTCTAAAGATTTATATTATTTTCTTCAAGTATAACTTCTCCAAGAAACTTGTCAATTGTTGCTTTTAACTTGTTTGGTTTGCATTCATAAGAAAAATAATAATAATAAATAGTGAATTTTTCAAATTTGTAGTCCACAATTTGTCTGAAGCAAGTTGCATATGTGATACCTGAACTCATGCTGGTATCAATCTATACAGAGCTTCGAGAACTAGCGATGGACATCCAGGAGAAGATGCGTAATGAAAATGTACAGGGAGCAAGTTTTGTCCCGTTGCTCCATTCAGAATTTCGTAGGTGCTATGACAAGACCTGTAAATTCTCAGCAAATTAGAGTCCTCCTTTTTTTTATCTAAATGTAAATGTGTGTATGGTATATATCAAATGTACAAAATACTCAGGCATACCCTAGGGGCCTCTATACAATGGATAGCTAGAACTTACTACCCATATCAAAAGGGATCAAAACATGAGGATACAATGCATAAAGTACCTTTTATACATGTGTTTTGATCCGAAAGCACGTAGATGCAACATTGGGCTTAAAGACCTAAAAGGTCAAGTAGTTTCTAGCCTTCCATAAAAAATATACAGTGGCTATAAGAGCCAACCGTCTAAGCTTCGATCTCCAAGTCATACCTCTAGCCTCCTTCTTGATGCTCAAAGCTAGTGTAGACATGCTCCTTTTTAGTCCCATCCACGTCCATATACTGTCCTACACAGCCCCAAGTGAAAGGACAAGTGAAAAATAGGTGCATGTGTGACTCATCCTCACCATCACACAGTCGGCATGTAGAAGCTTGCTGTTGAAATGGAAGTCTATCCAAGGTAGAATGCTTACCACGGACCGCAAACCAAGTGATGAAGGAAAATTTTGGGGGAATTCATCCTTTTCCATACAATCGAGCTCCATACTACCTTACTCTTAGTCGAAAGTAGTCATAGACCATCTTTGTGTTCATCTTGGTCCCTGTAACAAAGCCATGAAGCTGAGATGGAGCTAAGTTCAGGGATCCCTCCTTTGCCAAGATCATATCCTGAATCTCCAAGTGTTGCTTCCATAATGTCGAGTCATCCTTCTTCTTCCCAACTTCCCAAATGGATGTCTGTCAAAGATAGTGTCGATACACCCATTTGAGCCATAAAGTATCCTTCTTGGAATGCACATTCCATATTGTTATAGCCAACAATGAATGGTTCCAAGTCTTCAAGTCCCTAAACCCAAGATCCCCTTCCTCCTTTGGAAAGAATAAGTCCTTCCAAACCACCAATGCTTTTCCGTTTTGCCATAGGAAGCTTCTATAAATGGCCACTACACTATCCACAACCGTGCACGGGATCAGAAGAATACTTAGCTAATAGCACGTAGTACCTTGAAGCACACTTTGCACAAGCTCCATCCTTCCTACATAAGATAACTGAATGCCCTTCCTTGCAATTAAGTGATTCGTTATCTTGTCTAGGAAGTCTTTGTAGTGAGCCACCTTTAACCTTGTTAGAGCCAACGGAATTCCCAAGTATCCACAAGGCATGATGCTGATGGAAAACCTAGTGTGCTCCAGGATTTCTTCCAACTCTTCTTGGGGAATGCCAGCTACAAAAATGTTAGACTTTGGCAGATTAGCCATTGGCCCAAACACCTTCCCAATCTCCCCCAAACAGTCGAACACCAGCTTGACCGAAACCACATCCCCCCCAGAGCAAACAATAGTAAAACATCGACATAGGCTAAGTGAGAGGTCTTGAGGTGCCCACACTTAGGATGAAAATTGAAATCCGGAGTAGAAGTAGCCATTTTCAAGGATCGAGACAAATATTCCAAGCAAATGGTAAAAAGATAAGGGGAGAGGGGGTCACCTTGGTGGAGGCCCCATTTACCCTTGAAAAAGCCATAGTGCAAATCATTTACTTGCACCAAAAAAGAGGTAGTGGTCACGTATTCCATCACCCATTCAACAATTTTCTTGGGGAATCCCAAACCATTGAGGGCCTCAAGTGGGAATTTCCAAGAAATCGTATCATAAGCTTTCTTCAAGTTAATCTTGAGAGTGCACCTAGGAGATACCCACTTGCGATTATATTGAAGGACAAGCTCTTATGCTAGATTGACATTTTCCAAGAAGCTTCTACCCGTGACAAAAGTGGCTTAAGCCTCATCCACCAAGAGGGGCGAAAGTCGACTAGATAGGATCTTGAACATGATCTTGTAAACCATATTAAAACAAGATATCGGCCTATAGTCACCAACCGTCGGGCCATGAGAAGATTTGGGCACCAATGTAATAACAAAGTGGTTAAGTTGTTTTTGTAGCCTCTCGGACTGAAAAAACTCCCTAACAGCCCTACACACATCCAAGCCAACCACATCCCAACTCTTTTTAAAGAAGCTGGATGAAAACCCATCCGGGCCTGGTTTTTTCCTTCATCTATATCCCAAAGAGCAATCTTGACATCGTGATCACCAACTTCAATACAAAGTGTAGAAGCTTGTTCATCCCATCACCAACGTGCCCACCTTGAAGATCTCCCCATTCGGCCCTAAGACCTCTGCTTTGGTTCCTAATAAGTCACGGTAGTAGGAGACGAATTCCATGCCTCATAACTTTATGTAACCAACTCATCTCCTCTCTTAATGGCCACTATTTTATTCCTCTTCCCATTCCTCTTTACCAAGTCATGGAAGAACTTCGTGCCTTTGTCCGCCATATTAAGATAAGAACCCTTTGGCCTTTGAGAGTAGAATGACTTCTCCGCCTTGGCTAGTCTTGAGGCCTTCTCTCTCGAGTCCACCACTTTGTCTCTAAGCATCATATCCCCTTGATTGTCATGCAACAATAGTGTGGAAGCTTTGAGTTCCTTCTCCACCCTCTTGACCCTAAGGGGGCCTTAAGAGCCTTAAGCTTCTTGAAAAGGACAAATTGAGTAGTTCCCCCCAAACCCCATTCCAAACCCCTTCTATAGTCCCAGAGTAGTCTTCATGAGTCATCCACATACTAAAGAATTTGAAGCTTCTTCTAGTACATGTATGGGGAGCACCAATGTTGAAAATACATGATGAATGGTCAGAGTGATAGGTCATTGGAAGAAAGTTAGCCAATGTGTCCATACCCAAACTTGCCCAAGAGTGATTTGTTAGTGCCCTATCAAGCTTTGTCCATACTTGGTGATTAGTCCATGTGTAGAAACACCCAATAGAAGCAACAAAAACTTCCAAACCATTATTCAAGCAACAACTCCCAAGATCCCTAACATCGTATGACATTTCCTCTACCCTATTTATCCTATCCTCCATTCTTAGAATCCCATTAAAATCCCCCAAGACAAGCCAAGGAAGCATAACTATATTCAAAGTATCCAAAACTTCCCATAATGCACACCTAGTATATATAGAATGAAGGTCATACACAAAAGTAACATAGAAGGTTTTGGAGAATACCTTGCATGTCACTCTAGTGTGGATGCATTGAGGATGCGAGATCAAGATTTCCACCTTTATTGTTGCCTCATTCCAAAGTAAAAAGATGTGGCTCTCAAGAAAATTGTTCCCCATACTCCATCCTCTAAAGGTTGTAAGCATGAATTTCCCGAATGTGTTGAGCTTAATCTTCGTCACCAAGATCACTATGATATCCACTTTGTGTTCATTCATAAGATCTTTTGCACCTTGTTGTTTTGGTTGTAGGTTGAACCCCGTAATATTCCAAGATGCTATCTGCATTGGGGAAACCCCGTTGCATTTTTTATCCCATCCCCAACACCTTTCTTCTTCTTGAACTTTCCCCCTTCTTTACTCTCTTTTTTTTCTTGTGCAGGACCCACTCCTCCTCAGACATATTAGAGGAGGATTGGTCTTGATTATTGTCGAATGCTACCTCCTTGAATTGTATTTAGGTGACCCCATAGCCCCCTCAGCTTGACCTTGTGGCTTGCCAGGCGGTCTAGCCAATACCCCAGGGCTAGCTAAATCCCTAATCCTAGCTGATACCCCAGGGCATGGTAAGCTCGCCCCTGCCTGTGCAAGTGGGCTAGTCGATCCACTAAGGCGAGGTGTGCTAGAGCATTCTTGCACCAAAGTGCCAGCCATACCCCTACCCTTGCAGCCAATACCACTCCTGCCCGTGCTATTGATACCCCCAATCGATAAATCCTAAATTATAAACCTTAGGGGTACTTAATTGTGTGCTACATAGTACTTTATATCATTTCTAATATTTGATATATCCAGTAATTACATATGGGCTTGTCAACTAGGATGGGGGCTGGGCTGGACTGGGATCAAGCTGACCCACTAGGCTAAAGGATCTATAAAACAAAAAAAACTATTGCGCTAAATCACAACTCTTTCACTCTTCTCTTCCTAGCGCCTGCCCCGCCAGTGGTAGCTATGGCTCTAGCAGTCTTTCTGATGCCAATGCCAGTGCTTCTGCTGCTGCGTCACCGATAACTACTAAAGCTAGTAATTCCGGTGGTAATCATAATGTTTCAGCTTCAAAGTCCTCTGTTTTCCCTACTGCCCCTGTGAGATGGTGCTCCAACAGCATTAGTGAGGTTGATAGGTCAAAAGCAATAGCAGTGTTGTGCTAGAGATTTATATTATTTGCTTTGGGTAAATCTTCTCAGAGAAACTTGTCAATTATTGCTTTTAACCTGTCTGCTTTGCATTCATTAGACAAAAAACTTTTATGCGAAACCATGAATTTTTTAAATTTGTAGTCCACAATTTTTTTGAAGCAAGTTGCATATGCAATCCTTGAACTCTTTTTGGTATCAATCTACTCAAATCTTCAAGAACTTTTGATGGACATCCAAGAGAAGATGCATAATGAAAATGTATAGGAAGCAAGTTTTGTCCTCGTTTCTCCATTCAGAATGTCATAGGTACTTTGACAAGACTTGTAAATTCTCAGCAAATTTTGAATCTCCTTTTTTTATCTAAATGTAAATTTGTATTAGGTATAGATCAAATGTACAAAATACTTGGGAAAACCTGAGGGGCCTCTATGCAATGGATAGCTATAACTAACTGCCATATCAAAAGGGATCAAGCATAAGGATACAATGCATAAAGTATCTTGTATACGTGTGTTTTGATTAGAAAGCAAATAGATGTAACATCATGCTTAAAGCCCTCAAAAATCAAATAGTTTCTAGCCTTTAACACAAACTAGACAGTGGCCATAAAATAACCCAACAGATACCCCTACCCTTGTAGTTGATACCCTAGCCCGTGTAGCCGATACCCCAGCCGATAAATCCTAAAAGGATAAATTATACCCTAGGAGTACTTGATTGTGTGTTCCATAGAACTCTATAGTATTTCTAATATTTGATATAACCAATAGTTACTCATAGGTTTGTCAATTAGGGCATGAGCAACCCTATATATGTGGGTTGGGCTGAGTCAGGATTTAGGTAACCCATTTAGAATTGAACTTTCACGAACTAAGCCCATTAGGATGGGGGTTGGGCCGGACTAGGATCGGGTTGATCCACTAGGCCAAATGAGCTTTGGAACGAAAGGAAAAAAAAAAACACTATTGCCCTAAATCACAGGCCTCTCTATAAGTCTCTCAAACCCTCTCTCCCTCCTCTTCCTAGCACTCGTGCCATCAACGATGGAGATGGCACCAGTGGTCTTTCCACTGCCAATGCTAATGCTTTTGCTGCTCTGCCACCAATAACTACTAAAGTTGGTAATTCTAGTGGTGATCATAATGTTTCTACGCCGAAGTCCTCTGTTTGCCCTACTGCCCCTGTGGGATGGTGCTTCAACAACATTGATGAGCTTGATAGGTCAAAAGCAATACCATCGTTGTGCTAGAGATTGGTATAATTTTCCTCGGGTAAAACTTCTGCATGTCAATTCTTGCTTTTAACTTGTCTAGTTTGCATTCACTAGAGAAAAATTTTTTATGCGAAAAGTGAAATTTTCAAATTTGTAGTCCACAATTTGTCTGAAGCAAGTTGCATATGCAATACTTGAACTCATGCTGGTGTCAATCTACCCAAAGCTTCGAGAATTTGTGATGGACATCCATGAGAAGATGAGTAATGAAAATGTATAGGATGCAAGTTTTGTCCCCATTGCTCCATTCAGAATTTTGTAGGTACTATGACAAGACCTGTAATTTCTCAGCAAATTATCAATCTCTTTTTTATCAAAATGTTATATGTGTATTAGGTATAAATCAAATGTACAAGATACTCGGGAATACCTAAAGGGACTCTATACAATGGATAGGCATAACTAACTGCCCATATCAAAAGGGATCAAAACATGAGGATACAAGGCATAAAGTACCTTGTATACATGTGTTTTGATCCGAAAGCAAGTAGATACATCATTGTGCTTAAAGCCCTCAAAAATCAAGTAGTGTCTAGCCTTCCATACAAAAAAGATAGTGGCCAAGCGATAAATCCTAAAAGGATAAACTATACCCTAGGGTACTTGATTGTGTGCTCCATAGTACTCTATAGTATTTCTAATAATTTGATATATCCAATAATAACTCATAAGCTTGTCAATTAGGGCTTGGGCCCATGGGTTCCATATATATAAGCACTGGGCTAGATTAGGAATTAGGTAATCCATTTAAAATTGGACTTTCACGAGCTTAGCCAACTAGGATAGGGGTGGGACAGGACTGGGATCGGGCTGACCTACAACACTAAAAGATCTTTAAAAAAAAGGAAAAAAATAAAAACTATTGCCCTAAATTACCGCCCTCTTTGTAAGTCTCTTAATCCTTGTCTCCCTCCTTTTCCTAGAGCCTGTGCCGCCCACGACGACATCGGCTCGTGCTGTCTTTACAATGCCAATACCGGTGCTTTTGCTGCTTTGCCATCGGTAACTACTAAAGCTGGTAATTTTGGTGGTGATCATAATGTTTTAGCCCCGAAGTCCTATATTTTCCCTGCTGCCCCAGTGAGATGGTGCTCCAACAGGATTGGTGAGCTTGATACGTCAAAAGCAGTACCGGCGTTGTGCTAGAGATTTACATTATTTTCTTCAAGTAAATCTTCTCCAAGAAACTTGTCAATTGTTGCTTTTAACTTGTCTAGTTTGCATTCATTAGACAAAAAGCTTTTATGCGCAACCATGAATTTTTTAAATTTGTGTTCCACAATTTGTCTGAAGCAAGTTGCATATGCAATTCTTGAACTCGTGCTGGAATCAATTTACCCAGAGTTTCAAGAATTTGTGATGGACATACATGAGAAGATGCTAGAATGAAAATGTATAGAGAGTAAGTTTTGTCCCCGTTGCTCCATTCAGAATTTCGAAGGTACTATGACATGACCTGTAATTTCTCAGCAAATTAGCTGTCCTTATATATATATATATATGTGTGTGTGTGTGTGTGTGTGTGTGTGTGTGTGTGTGTGTGTGTGTGTGTGTGTATTAAGTAAAGATCAAATGTACGAAATACTTCGGCACACCCGAGGGCACTCCATACAATGGATAGCTATAACTTACTGCCCATGTCAAAAAGGACAAAAGATGAGGATACAAGGCATATGGTACCTTGTATACATGAGTTTTGATCCAAAAGCAAGTAGATGCAAATTTTGGCTTAAAGCCCTAAAAAATCATGTAGTTTCTACCCTCCCATACAAAAATTACAGTGGCCATAAGATACACCTGCCCGTGCAGCCGATACCCCAGCCAATAAATCCTAAAAGGATAAATTTAACCCTAGGGGTATTTGATTGTGTGCTCCGTAGTACTCTATGGTATTTCTAATATTTGCTATATCCAATAATTACTCATAGGCTTGTCAATTCGGACTTGGGCCTACTATATATGGACTGGGCTGCGTCAAAATTTAGGTAACACATTTTGAATTGGGATTTCGTGGGCTGAGCCCATTAGGATGGGGACTGGGCTGGATTGGGATCTGCCTGACCCACTTGGCCAAAGGTTCTTTAAAGGAAAAAAACTATTGCCCGAAATCATAGCCCTCTCTGTGAATCTCTCAAACCCTCTTGTGTGGGAGTGTGTCAAGTGGTCACGTCACACACCCACACAATCTTTATTCAATAAGCCGATACTATATTACATTGTGAAAAATAATTCATATGTTTTTGAATCATACACAATCTTTACCTAAATAAATATATCAAGAAAGATTTAATAGAAAAACATAAATAATATAAAACTGGTTCGTAGCTAAAATCAACATCTGTCAAGTGTTTCCCATTGAAATTACATTAAGATATCGTGTAATAGTGAAGGTAAAATTCTTATGGGATTTTCCTTTTTCTAGAAGCATGAATTCTGGAGAGAACACACTAGTGGAACCTGCCTTATAAACTGCAGCCCCAGGGCGGTCATATATACTCAAAAAGCTATCGTATAACTTATATACGATAGTTAGACAATGGTTTCTTTACTGTCACAAATAGAGGCTTGGAAAAAAAGATTCGACAAAGAAAAGATCATCGGATATATATTATATACCATTATATAAACTATGATCCAAATATGGAGTTTTATAAAGTCATATACACGACCATCGTATAAACTAATTTTTTTACTACGGGCTGTCATATATGTCGTAGCATAAAATAAACTATTTGTTATGCCTATAGAACCGTCGTATAAAATTTAATTTGATGGTCGTGTAAAATTTTTTTATACAACGGTCTTAGGACCGTAGTATATAAACAAATTATATACTACATATTGCTAACTGTGATATAAAAAGAGATTTGTTGGTCATATAAACTTGATTTTGTACTAAGGTCTTGTGACCGTAGGATATAAACAAATTATATACGACATATTTTTGAGCCGTTGTATTAAAGAAAATTGGGTCATATAATCTAACTATATACTACGGCCTTAAAGCTGTCGTATATATTTTCTCTGACTATTTACTGTGGCCCTGGGTCTATAGTATATAGAAGCTAACTACATACAACGGCTCTAGGGCCATAGTATTTTATATATATAAATATATATATATATATATATATATATATTATATTTTTTGTGTAGTCCATTTTAGAGTAATTTTGTGCAGTTGTATATAGTAATATTTAGCCGTTGTATCAAGGTTTTTTTCATTCTTAGTCAATTTTAGAGTTTTTTTTTTGTTTTAATATCCTATTTAATTGAAATAATGTAAATCCTCTCCAAATTTAACCAAACAAGAATAGTTAATTTGCACCTTTCACAATAGCATATAAAAACAATGCCTCTCCAAGTATCGATCGCAGGGAATCCTAGATAGGGTCAGAAAATACCTTTTCTTGCGGATATCCGAAGGAGGATGATTAACAGAAACATTGTCTACGGTCACCAGCAAACATCTAAGAACTTTGCCTCTACTTCGTCCACACAAATGGTGGCACTTAGATCGTCACACATACCAAGAAGAGGATCTTGATACAATTGAATTGCTAGATTCAATCGTGTTAGTATTTTATCTCATTTTTAAACTCTTTGAAAAGTTCCCTTTTTCTCTAGACAGACACTCTGACATAAAGAACCACTAATCAGAAAATAGGGAAGTAAAAAATATAAGAATTCTAAAAGACTTCATGATAAGAAGTCTTCTGGATAAATCAATCTCGTCTTGAATTCCTATCAGAGAGTAGCTGAAAAAATTTGTCTAGGTTCAACAAACATGGAAAGATACAATTCAATCACATGATTAAGTCTTAATTATATTTTTGGTTATTTCTTTTTCGTGAATTAGCTAAACAATTTTAGCTAATTACGTTTGAGTCCCAAACTAGATACTGCAAATTAAGCGATATGTTCTAAATGTGTGACCCAATAGGTCCTCCTATAATTGGCATTTGATATAAACAACATTTAACATCATGTACAATAAGCAGTGTCTAGCAACACATTATTGCAATCCAATTAAAGAGAATGTTGATAACAAGCCAAAACCTTCCATGATAAAAATAACATGTCTTAATCTCTTTGTCTAGGAAGTCATAAATGAGCACGAGTCATGGAACATGTCATACTCGTAAAGTTCCATATCTTAATTCTGAGCCCTGAGTAGATTAACTAATCAGAATAAGATAAATATCTCATATCTACTTATTTGAACTTGGCCATGCATTTCTTAATCTCACTCAACCAAGAATGCTAGACATCACTCTCTTTTTATATAAGAGGGACAAATCCTATCTTGATCATTCAATATTCCACAACACGAATTAGGACATACTCAATACATACCTTTATTGTCCACTCAGTTAAGAGTGACATTTGACAATATCAAAGTATGCAATCTTTCATGCAGGAATCTTTGATTACCTCAAGTCAAAAGATGTGACATAATTATCACAATGAAATCACTTATGACATTCATATAGCAATCCATGAAGTGATTTCTTGGCAGGTCAATCTAGTACACAATACTCTACATGTACCCATGTGATGATTTGATATCTCATATCCATGACAACTGTCATCAATCAGCACATACTAGTCTCAGCTTGTTATTGATATCCTAATCTCAATAACACTTGACTAGGGAAGTTTTAAAAATAGAAATAAACTATTCTAAGGACATTACATAATTTATTTAATGAAACGCAAATATAAAAGTAAATTATATAATGATATAAAGTTATGCCAACTAAGTAAAATCATCATACGGTCTTAGGGCATATAAAATATTTACAATTTTTAAAAAATACATAAAATAGAGGAGAGAAATCCCTCTATACCATTAGTACAAAAAAAAAAAAAAAATGGAGTTTATCTTGTTACAATAAATTGTCTTCAATACATGAAAGTGTTCAACTTGTTTCAACGTACTGCTAAAAATACAAAGGAAGGAGAGAGATTACAATACAATTGTCTTGAAGGAACTACAACTAGAGCAAAACCAACTTGGACTCATCAAAGTTTAATGCAAACTTTGTCATAGAAACAAAAGCAAACTTAGTCATGAACTTAGCCTTTAAAAACAAGAAGCAATTAAAAACAAATTATAATTTGTCCAAAAGGAGAACAGGGAAAAGCGTTATCAGCATTAACCTGCTTCAACACAAATTGGATCAACATGGACAAATTAATGTACTGCGATCTATCAACAAAATGACCCTAAAAACAAAAACCAACTTTCTTTATCAATTAAAAACATAAACATAGAAAAGGCAAAGTTAGTAATGAAATTAGGCATCAAATCTAAGTTATCAATTAAAAACAGAAACATAGAAAAATAGTGGCATCACATAACCAAGTTACTGCTACATTCTAAAACAAAAACATAGAAAGCCAAACTTAGGCATCAAATTGAATAGACGGTAACAAACTTTGCTATCACAAAAACCAAGTTTTTGACACTGAAAGCTTATATTTGGCATCAACATAGGCATCAAGTTTAAATAGAGAACAAAAAATATATATATCACAGAAACCATTTTTCTGATTCAACAAAAACCAATGAATGCCAAACTTTGGCATCATAGGAACCAATTTTCTGCTTCAATTTAAACATAACCATGGAAAGGCAAACTTTGACATCAAGTTTAAACATAGAATTCACAACTTTTGCAGCACAAAAACATAACAAAACACTGGCAACAACTTCCCCTTCATAGAAACATAGAAAGTAAAACTTCGACAACAACCACAAACTCCTAATTCATTATATCACCTCCATCATTCCACCATCACAACATGCCATCATAGCTTCCAATGAAGATGAGAAAGAAATAAAAGACCAACTTTTGCAATGCCCAAAACTAACACCAAAGTTTTCACTATTTGCATTAATTCTAATAAATAGCATATTTAAAATACATAATGGATGAAGTGGTTCCAACTAAAATTTGTCATCACCGCATTGGGGTAATTGAGCCGTTGATGCGACTCCAAGAGATGTTCTATTTGCAGCACTTGATGGTAGAATTGGAAATACAAGTAGAAAGGCTGCAATACTTGGACCTATACTTGTGTTAATCCACATTTTCCCGTAGGCTAATCCATATGTCTCCCTGCTTTACAACTTATTTATAAGACACATGATAAATAGCAAATGCCTCACTGTATACCTCCTCAACTTCCTTACAGTTTTCTTGAAAATCTTCTATTTCATACTGTTTCGTAAATTAGCTGGAAAGTATATAAGAATCGGCTAAAACGAACATGATCAGGTATGTTCATACTTGCGTTAAAGCCTTGTTAGAGAGACTCTAACAAGCCGATACTATATTACATTGTCAAAAATAATTTATATGTTTTTAAATCATACACATTCTGTATTTGAATAAATATCTCGTGAAAGATTTAACAAAAAAAAGCACAAATAATACTTTAATTCTTTCTCTGATCTCTTTCGATCATCATTTAGGACTCAGAGTCCCTCTAACAAGGCTTTTAAACAAGAATAAACGGACTTCATCATGTTTGTTCTTGCCGATTCTTATACACCTTCGAGCTAATTTAAGAAAAAGTATGAAACAGAAGATTTCCAAGAAAGCCAACAGGATGTTGAGGAGCTATACAATGAAGAATTTGCTATTTATCATGTGTGTTACAACTTAACTATAAAGCGAGGAGATATGGAAAAAATGTGGATTGGTTGATACGTCCCAAAACATACTAGTTTGATACTGCACCATATCTTAACATAGTTTCTATAGGAAACACTTGAAAGACATTGATTTTAGCTATGAACCAGTTCTATATTATTTGTGTTTTTTTATTAAGTCTTTGTCAAGATATTTATTCAATTAAAGAATGTGTCTGATTTAAAAACATATGAATTATTTTTGACAATGCAATATAGTATCGGCTTGTTAGAGTCTCTCTAACAAGGCTTTTAAACAAGTATGAATATACTTGTTCATGTTCGTTCCTACCGATTCTCATATACCTTCAGGCTAATTTAAGAAAACTCATGAAAAAGAAGATTTCCAAGAAAGTTGAAAAGACATTGAAGAGATATGCAGTGAGGCATTTACTATTTATCATATGTCTTAAAACTTAGGTATAAAGTGAGAAGACATGGGAAAATATGGATTAGCCTCTGAGAAAATGTACATTTACTTGGAGAGTGGCTAGTGTTGCTTTCCACAACCTTCATGCTTTTAGAAAAAAGGAAAATAGTTTTTATAGGAAACATATGACGGATGTTTATTTTAGCTATAAACCAATTGTATATTATTTATGGTTTTTTATTACGTCTTTCTCGAGATATTTGTTTAGGTAAAGATTGTGTATGATTTAAAAACATGAATTATTTTCGACACTGTAATATAGTATCGGCTGATATCTTCTGGCAGATACTTGCAATATAATAAATTTTGTAAATAAATATTGAAGTCAAATATTTCCGAGTTAAATATATACATTATTGATTATCTTTATAAAAGAACCTTTTTCCTTTAATTGTATTCTATCTCTAGTGTTATGCATTATTGATTTACTTTATAAAAGAACCTTCTTCCCTTATTAGTATTCTATCTCTGAACTTATTTGGCCTTCTTTTTGGACTTGGAGTTCTTCTAGATAGGATTTTAAATAAATATGAACATAGTTCATTTTGATTGTTTAAGCCGCTTCTAAAATGGTTTGTGGCATACTTGTAAATTCAAAGCTTTTGCGAATAATAACCTATATGTAATTTTATATATTTAAACAAGTTTAGGGGCATATCATAAGTGTAAGGTTTAATAAGATATGAATTGGTTTTGGCAATGTAATATGGTATCAACTTTGCAATGTAATATAATATTGTCTAATAAAACATTTTGATTTTCTAAATTGTATCGGCAAAATGTTATAACATTTTATATTATGTTTTTGTATGTTGCTCAGAGGCTTGGAGGTTAAATAGTTGCAAATTAAATATATTTTCCATAGTTTTACCCGTGTCAATTTCATATTGTGTTTTTTATTAAGTCGTTATCAAAATATTCGTTTAGGTAAAGATTATGTAGGATTAAAAAAGAGATGAATTTTTTTTAGTAAGGTAATGTGATATCAGCTAAGCAAAATAATATGTTATCGGCTAATGAAGCATTTTGATTTTTTTAATTGCATCGGCATAATGTTGTAATATTATATTACATTATAACATCTGTATCTGTAATTGAAATATTTTAAGAATAAAGTAATTATGATGTTCGGTTAAATTGTGGAAAAAATATGAAGTATTTAAAACATGAGGTACTTTTAACTTCTATTTCCTGCTTGCCTTTTTCCTTTTTAGCCTTCCTGGCTTTATCAATAACATTTTTAAATATATTTTTAAAATAAAAAAAAACTAAGTAATAACTTATATTTTGATTCTTTAAAATTGAGATAAACCTTTATCAATCATCCTTTAAGACATAAGGCCCTTCTAACTAGGCCCTTAAATAAAGATAAACATAATCATCACTATTTCAGTCGATACCTTCCCACATAATTATATTCACTCATCATTCAAAGCAATAGAGAAAAACAAAAAAATATACCAAAACAAAACTTTTTTTCTATAAAATCCATTTCTATTCATCTTCATTTACAACTAAACACAATCAAAGTAACCAAAAAAATACCATCAGCGAACAAAACCAGGACTCCGTACAATAATAATCATGAATGGCCTTCGAGTAATATCTGCCTCGACCAGCACATAGTTCATTGTAAACCAAGAACTGCTTCAAACCTCCACATATGCAAATCCTCTTCCCCATCGCAAAACACTTTACATACATCAAAAAACCAAATCTTCTACTCCCCCACCATGACAACAGAAGACTTCGCAGCAACCATTCCATTGGCCACATGTGAGGTAACAAATACATTTGGGATATATTATAAAATACAAAACCCAACAAAAAAAAAAAAAAAACCATTCCACAAAAACTCATTACCACACGTGGATTTTGAAACCATCATTGCCTCGGTGACCTTGAACACAAAATGTGACCCCACCAAATTGAGCTTCTAAACTTCATAATCAACAAGATTCAGTAGCAACAATCACAAAAGAAAAGGAAAAAACAAACAAAATTAAAATCATAAGAAAAAGTCATTCATCAACAAATAAACAATATTTATTATCTGCAGCATCATCTTAGTCATCACTTTGAACAACAATAACCACAATCTCCCCAAGATCCCCCCTCTCTTGACCACCAAAAAATTAGAATCATTAGAGCCCCAACCATCACTGTCAGAACACTTAATCCGAATTGCTAAGAGAACCATTAGCAGAATTCCCCGACAAATAATCACAACCACGCAACAACCTTCTACAGGCATAACCGTGTTGTTTCTTTCCAATCAAACATCATAATGAAAAATATGCCAAACAAAAAACAATAAAAGAAATTAAACGCATTACATAAAACGCACTCGAACTCTTGCGAAGAGAACCAGATTGCACCTTTTCATTGGAACTCCAGCTTCTTTTAAATTTCTACACAGGAACCCCCCTCCCCAAAAAATAAATCTGACAAAAAATCACACAATACTCACCTCACTTCGAAAAGTAGACCCAGCAATGGAACTTCAATTAGTTGAATGAGATTGGCCAGAACTATCACTTACCTTGCCTTTCTAAAAAAAATTCGTAGTCAATAAGTTAAAGAAAAAAATAAAATAAAACATCAACAAAACCAACCTATTGCATAAAACTCACTCCTTTTGAAAGAGCAGACCTACCATCCAAACTTTTTGAAGCCATCAACGAAAACCCAAACATAAAAAAGGAAAACAAAACAAACAAAGTAAATATACAAATAACACAAATAACAAAACCAAACAAAACTAAAACTCATCCAACTTCAAAAAAAAAAAAAAAAAAAAATCAAACCTTTGACACTAAAATAAAATAGAAAATCAGAAGAAGAAGAAAAACTAATAAAAAAGAAAACAAAACACAAAACAAGCCAAAAAAAAAAAAAAAGAGAGATCAAAGAAAAATAAAACAACAAAAAACCAACCTGAAATGACCCGAAGTATAGAAGAAAAACAGAAGTAGGGAAAAAAAACAAAGAGAATAAAGAGAAAAAGAAAAAAGAAAAAAAGTTTTGAATAGTTTCACAGAGCAAACAAAAGAAGTCAGAAAAAAATAATTATAAAGGGAAAAAAATTGGAAAAGGAAACAAAGGGATCGTAGCAAAGCACTCTAAAAAAAAGTAATAAAAAGAAAGGTTAAAAAAAACAAAAGGTGGGTCACAAAGAATTGTAGAGCTAACGTATTTATCAAAAATCGTGTGATCTAATAAAAAGTCATCCAAACTTTTCTACAGTGCCTTGGACATGATTTTTGATAAATACATTAGCTCGACAATTCTTTGTGACCCACATTTTGTCGTTTTTAACCTTTCTTTTTATTACTTTTTTTAGAGTGCTTTGCTCCAATCGCTTTGTTTCCTTTTCCAATTTTTTCCCTTTTTAATTCTTTTTTTCTTATTTCTTTTGTTTGCTCTGTATATCTATATATATATATATACAACAATACTTCTGTGTGCAACGTACCATATAAATTCTTGTGCTACTGATGGAAAAAGTAGCGGTGATCTTCTGCGACATCGATTTTTTCAATCTATAAAGAGAAAGTCGAGACATTGTGAGGTATACAGATTGAAAAAACCCAACGTCGCAAAAGATTGCAGCTACTTTTTCCGTCAATAGTACACGAATTTGTGTGCTACATAGCACACAGTAGTATTTTGTTATAAATAAATATATAAATATATGTATATTTATATAATGATGGTTAAAAAAAAGGGACGAATACATATGGGTATACATTGGCACAATAAGAGTGATTTTTTTTTAAAAAAAAACATTAATAATACAATAAGTGTAAAAAAAAGGGGGGAAAGTTTGTTATAATAGCACTTTTGGAATTAAGCCTGTAAATTTGAAAAAAAAGAATTGACTTAGTTTATTTTTGTATTGTGATGTCAATTTTTTTTATTAAAATTTTAACTAATTAAATAAATGAGACACTCAATTTTGTATAAAAGAATATTGGATTTTGCTAGGTAAGTTACACGTGCATTATATAATGGTTTTAGATACATATATATATATATATATATATATATATATATATGTAATACTAATATAATGTGAGATAACGTTTAATATATGTAATGGTTGTTATAAATTTATTGGAGGAAATATAAAGATAGAACAACTTGGAGAAATATAAAGATAGGAGAAACTCTGTAATCTTTTTATTCAACTTTTCATGTATGTATATAATTGGTCACAAGAGCCCCATATTTATAGGGATGGGGAAACTTGGCCCTTAAGTAAGGATAATGTCATTAGTGACATCACTAGGGCATAAGAGAGGTCTTTTACATCTCCAAAAAGTCCTCGTCAATTCCATGAGGTCGTTCCCTTTACTAGAAAATAATTTGACCAAGAAATGGTCATTCATAAATTTCCAACATTCCTCCTCGAATGACAACAAATTATTATCACTTTACATGTGTCACTGTCTCATGAAAACCTTATCGAGGAAAACAGTGTGTGATAAAAACTCGATGAGGGAAAAAAGAATACATCCCAAATTTTACTCCTCCTCATGGTAACAATCATTTATAAAAGACAATATAATTCATCTTCTTCAAAAATTATTCAAATGTTGAAATAGGAGAATTTTCATGAATTATCACAAAATTTGAACTTTCATGAAAACTTACCTTTGATAAATCCTTTATTTACCTGAGCGATGAACAATATTATCTCCACATGTCTTTGTAGGAATAAGTTTCCTTCCATTTTGAATATTTTGACATAACAAAACAATCTTACCTGCTTCATGATCAATAGCTAAAATCCCTTCATTGGTAGTAAGGAAATAGCAAAGCAATACATTATCTTACCTATTTCTTTCAACTACAATTTTTTTCAATAATGCACGTATTTTGTCCACTCTTCCAAAGTTCAAATAATATTCATTTATCAATATAAATATCAACAGTGGTAAATTCAAATCCGGATCTTCTTATAATGATACATGGGCATATAGAATCATTTTCGCATCCCTGAATAAATATTCACTTTCATGATTATACTATATGTATCCTTATTGCCTTATTCCATGAAATGATTTATTTATCAAATAGATTTCTCTAGAGTTTTACAAGTTTTCTTCATGAAACTTGAACCGTTCAAGGATTTTCCTATAAATGTCATATAATATGTAATGACATCCATCAGATGCATTTGAGTTTTTCTTGTATTGCCAGACTAATTAAAATTAAAACGTGATTGCATTCACCATAGGAGACTAAGTCTCCTCATAATTAATATCAAGTTTTTGGGTAAATCATTATGTGATAAGTCGTGCCTTATATCTTGTGACTTCATTTATCTCATTCCTTTTTCGCACAAATACTGTACCCTACTAGTTTTACACCTCTTGCTATATGGCCAATTGCTCCAAAAGCACTTTGTATTGAGAACAAATCAAACTCAACTTTAATTGCATCTTTTCTTTATTGGCCAATCATTTGATCCCTACATTCTTCAACTAATGTAGGTTCTAAATCCTCACTTTTAATCATAATATTGCATGCTATATAATATGCAAATATATCGCCGAAACTAATTTTCTGTCGGTTCCATTTATTTTTCTTCATTACATAATTCACTGAATTCACTGAGATCTCATCATTTTCACTAATTTTAGGTACCTGAATCTCATTATTGCTTTCTTTAATTATGTTTTCTCCTAGAAGTGAATCGTCCTCGTTGCACTACGTAGGAAAAACATTTTCCTATCTTGGATCATCAGTTAAATTTGCTCTCTTTTCTTAATTGGATTTTTATCTTTTGAACTGACAAGCCTTCCACACTTTTATGGAAGTTAACTTTGACAAGAGCATTTGAAGTTGGGACATGAGATATATTGACTTTCTTTTGGTCAATAAATTCATCTGGCAACCAATTCATCATATTTTTCTAATGAATTATCCTTTGAAATTTTATTCTCATTCATTTGTGTGAGGATCATAACTTGATAAGGATAATTCACTTTCTTGTAATAACACTTTTATTATCTAACTGCTTATTCTCTCCCCCTTATAATGTTGGAAAGAATGATTTATTTAATAGTGGAAATTATCAAGCCACGCCATGAATAAATCTCCAATTGGTCCTAAATATTATAAATAGAGATTCAAATCCAACTTGCATTCCCATCCTTCTATAAGAACCCTTTTTCTTTTTAGTGTTGTGGTGGAGCAATTGTAAAATATACAACACATCTAAAACTTTAAAGATGGGAAATATCTAATTCCTGACCTTAAACCAATTATATAAGGGAGTAAATATGTTAACTTATTTGGCCATGATGCGAATAAGTTTTGATGCATGTAGAATAGCACATCCCAAAAATGAAATCGGGAGATTTGTTCTCAAAATTATTGGTCTTACAATCAATTGGAGATTTTCGATAAACTATTCTACTACTTATTTTCGTGTATGAACATGAGCAACAAAAAATTTGTTCAACTACTATCTCATTTGAAATGTAATAATCATCAAATACCTTTGATGTGAATTCACTAGTATCAAGGTACATCCTTTAATTGGATAATTAGGATAATATACTCGCAATCAAATAATCATATTAATCAATCATAAAAAAAATCCATATTGCGAGATAAACATGCATGTGACTATTTCAACGATGCATCGATTTCAAATTGTAAAATACTGAAATAGTCCACATATATTACCTTGAATTCGTTTCAAAAACTTAGGAGATTCAATCTCATCTTTATTTGGTGATGTCCAATAATCAGCTCACTTTGAGAACAAATCAGCATTTCTAAATTGATAACTCTTATAGTTTTTCAATAAATTTTCTAGAATTCCTCGCATCATATTTGACCCGAGATGAATCAACTGATCATAGCCAAATTACAAATTCACTTTTCAACGTCTAATTGAATTCTTAAGCACATGCTTCAATTGCTTGAATAAATGTGTAGTACAACCCACAGGATAAACAAGGTAGTTTTCTACTACCTCTTTTTCACCCAATTCTATAGATGTAATTTTGAGTTATTTCATATCTCTATCTTTCACTACCCCCAATATGATATTAAGTTTCATATAATATCTTTAAAACTCAAGAATCTCTCACTGAGATTTGGAGAAAAATAAAGCATAATTCCTCAGGATATAAAATAAGAGCTCCTTCATAGCCGTTGATGATATTTGTACTTTTAGGAATTGTATGTTCATCTTCCATTTTCAAGGAAGAAAAATACCATATGAATAAGGTAAAAATATAATAAAATTTAGGGGAAAAAAAACACATTATACTTAATTAAATGAATTGATTTTAATGAAGAGTGAGTGATCCTAATAATTTCAGTTCATAAAGCCTATTAGACAAAATAAATATACTGAAAAACAATTAAATAAGAAAATAAAAATACTAATTTTTCGTTCTTGTGAGCTACAGCTTATCATATCATATTCACTTTTGGCACCTTCAGGGCTAGTAAGGATATCTGTATATCCAAATATTTATCACCGCGAAGGTTGTTGCATCCAAATCAATTACACCATTTGCATCTTGAATAAAATGCTTTTCCCATTTTTCTTTTATTTGTCAAAGATTCCTGATAGATGTCAACAAGTATTTTAGTGTACTTTATGTAAGGAACCAATTTTGGTCCATGTCACTAAATAATAATCTTTTTCATTTGAACATGATGGTTGACCATCATTAAACTTTTTGGATACTTCATTGTTACCATATTTCTTTTGGAAGAATACTTGTATAGGCTCAGTATGGCACCTTTTGCCATGTTCAATACCATAGAAAATTTATTGCCTCGATCAGGAGCACAACCTCTATTACAGGTACAAATTCGATAATTATAAGTAGTATCATGCAAATGAAGTGAAGACAATTGGTCGAACTTTATAATTCTCTATTAATAAGTAATAATTTTACTGAGGAAAACTCAAAATATCTTAAACTTGTTTTCTCGTTATTGCTTCTATAAGAGCATATTTGAAGCATAAAAACAGGAAAAATGTCTTTTTAAATATATCAACATTAGTAAATTTTCATCATATAATTTCAAATTTGAATACTGATGTAGAAGTTGAAGGGAATCGGATCCCGAATCCACTAGGAAACGGATCCGGAGTCCCAGGATTTTTAAAAAAATTTTCTCTCACAT
>JAOXNR010031274.1:6696-22660 GCA_028571225.1 Parsonsia alboflavescens | reverse complement strand
AAGAAACCAATCAAGTGTAAAGAAAAGGACTCATCAAAGATTTGTGTAGGAGATTAGCAAGACCTTTGTAGAAGAATTCACAACAACTATCCTCCTGATTTGTAGAGACTATTTAGTACCTCACCCACGTAATTGAAAGCCCAAGTTGAAGTGACTAAGAACTCTAGAAGGAAATTCTACGGACACTCTCTAAGACCAAGTTTGATCTTGTTTTTGGATTAATCCCAAAGGAACGTTGTTTGTCAAGAGTTATCTTTCTATTACATATAGGGGTTTATATATAATGCAAGTAGTGAGAAACCCTAGTGAAAGCCCTAAATAAGTCTTACAAATGTTTGCTTCTTGTCTTCGCCTAGCTATCACTCGGTGATCCCACCAAATGATGGCATACTCCAAAACCCAACAATTGCAAGCTTGATCTTCTTCTCTTCAGAGTAGTTACGGCACTCAAATATGGATCCTACTAGTGTTTCCCATTCCATGTAAGCATTAGGTCATCTCCTTCGTAGAAGGGTGGCACCGTTAACTTGATGCTCCCTAAATTCCGGTCAACTTCTTCTTCTCTTCTTGGCCTCCTTGGTGTATCATTGACATAGAACTCATTAAATTCTTCTTCATTTTCACTCTCTTCTTCCTCATGTTGCTCTTGGTAGTTCCGTCTTCTTGGTTGGGCTTGTTGGTGATGTCCTCTTCCTCTTCCCCTTCAAGGCATTTGGTTTCTCATAGGAGAAATTGGAGGTAGGGTCTCCATGGTGTCCATTCTTCATTCGAATTGGTCCATCCTTGTGTTGACATCTCTCCTTAATTCTCCCATGTTTGTGGAGAATTCCCTCATCTTGTTCTCCATTCTCTCCAAGATGGTGGATAGAACTACATTGTCCTCTCCCTTATTTGATGCTTGTGAGAATGGTGAGGCTCCTTGTGTCATAACCTTTCCTTCAAAAATAATCAAGAAAAAAAAACAAGGGAATGTTGTCCTCACGTTTCTCTCGTGTTTCACTCTTTCAATTGGCTTTTACTCCTTCTATTGATCTCATCCCATTTTCCACTCTAATTCCTCTTTCAAGTTCTTACTCAACTCACCAGTGCAATTGCAAATCACTTTGGCAAGAATACCATAATGATCCACAGAAATCAATTGGTTGATAAATTGATGATCTTCAAATAGGAGTCAACAAGTACAGTTTGAAGGAATTAAGGTCAACCAATTAAATACAAAAGAGCAAACACTTAAAATTCAAAGAAATTTTCAAAGAGGCATTTTTTCAACCACCTAGAGGGCAATGAAAATGTGATCTAAGTTGTCAATGAATTCATCAATCCCAATTAATTGAATTTCAAATTTGATAGATAATAGGCAAATTAAACACAATAGGACTTCAATTCAACTTCAACCCCATCAATTTTCAATGCGATTCAACAAGAAATCTTACAATCTCGTTCAAATTTGGCATTTTCTTTCTTTCTTTTTTGTGCAAGAATTTTATGCTCTTCTCTTTTCTTCTCTCTCTCTCTTTGTTTCTTTTTTCGAATTTTAAAGAACAAGAACTCCTTGGTTCTTTTTTTTATTTTTTTTTGTAGAGATAAATGAAGACTTCAACAAACACAAAAGATCACAAGAAGATAATAGGATTGTTGAAAAGGAACAAAACAGCAAAACGCATAAAAGACCATAAGATTTTCAAAGAAACAAATATAACCTTAGCACTTAACAACAAAGAATGCAAGTAAGATAGTCAAACCTTTGATGATAACCTAGGTTCTGATACCAAAATATGATTTGATTCCTTGAAGGATTGTTTTCACACAAGCAAGAAACCAATCAAGTGTAAAGAAAAGGACTCATCAAAGATTTGTGTGGGAGATTAGCAAGACCTTTGTAGAAGAATCCACAACAACCATCCTTTTGATTTGTAGAGCCCATTCAGTACCTCACTCAAGTAATTGAAAGCCAAAGTTGAAGTGACTAAGAACACTAGGAGGAAATTCTATGAAAACTCTCTAAGACCAAGTTTGATCTTGTTTTTAGATTAATCCCAAAGGAAAGTTGTTTGTCAATTGTTATCTTCCTACTACATATAAGGGTCTATATATAATGCAAGTAGTGAGAAACCCTAGTGAAAGCCCTAAATAAGTCTTACAAATGTTTAAGGATTGAAAATAATGAAGTAAAGTTGATAGGATTCCCGAAAACATCGCATATGAGAGTGCAGAGGGGACCCTATCTGGCATCGGCTTGGAATTGTGCAGCATCGGATGGGAGGTCAAATTGCTACTGGAAATTTCTAGTGAGCATTCGATGCTCTCATCTGGCACCGGATGTGCAACTGTGGATATACATAGAAGTACTTAATTCGGGTCATAAAATGCAAGTACCACTTTGGACGTTGCCAAGTGTTGAACCGGATTTGTTCTTCCGTTATATTTGTCCACAGTGGGGAGTTTGAATTTGATTAGTATTTTTCCACTCCTGAGCTCTGATATCAAATGGAAAGAATTTTTAATTTGAGAGGTTGTTGCGAGTCTGAGTTCTAGCATCTCAACTTCGATTTCATCAACTCTTTGTTCTAGGACATTCAATTTTTCTCGGAAATCTATAGGCATTTTTTGTGTTACGATGTGCTCGGTGGGTTGTTTCCTTTGTGGGGAGAGTAATTGAGAGGTTGGAATTTTGGGGATCTCCTACACATCTAGATCTTTTCTTTTGGACTGTACTTCCTTGTGGTCAGTTTCTTTACTTCCATTCTGGTTGGATGAACCAACTGCTTCATTGCCCAAATTTGGAAAGTAGTTGTTTTGTTGTAGGAATAATTGGAAAGCTTCAAAATGGTCAATTTCCAATTTCATCTTGCCCACATCGAAAATGGTTCCAAGTTGCGGCCTAGCCCTTTGCGGCGTGTTTGCTTCTAGCCTTCTGTTGAAAGTTTTAGTTTCAATTTTTGACTTTTGTGGGTTTGGGAACTGTGATTACGTGTATGGCGTGTTGCGATCATCAATTAGTTGCTGAAGGGGGTCGACAATGCCTTGATGTTGATTTGTGGGGGTATGATGTCCATTGGTGGTATCGAGTTACAGGTATTGTCTCAGTGTTAGTCTGAGGATCCTTGCTAGTTTTCGGGCCTTATGGTGCCTTTGACATTTTTACTACTCCGGATCCAGTTTTCATGGTGGTGTGAGGAATAGGTACTGGTTTGTGAATAGTTCTTAGAACATGATGAGTGCCAAATGATGTTGTGGGAGTGGAATGTTCCGGGTACCTACAATGAAACAGTCGATGAGTATCGTGAGTGGTTCCCATTACTCCTCCGACTATCTTGTAAGTGAGGGAATAAAATATTAATAATTGAGTAGTGTGTAAGTGATAGAGATCAAGCTCCAACAATGCCTCCAGGACCATTCACAAAAGCAAGGGCATCAAGAATGAAGAGGTCATTAGTGGCATTCATACAAAATTAAGAGGAATTACTTGACTTTCAAGTCATCTTCAAGGAGACAAAGCTTGATGAAGAACATACAAGGAAGGATTATAACTAGTGGGTGATTCAAGGCCTTGAGGATGATGATGGGAGGTTTCTAAATTTAGAACAAGGCATTAGGGACCTTAGAGGTCAAGTTGGGAAGCCTAAGAAGGCTTGGAATGAAGTTGGCAAAATGTAAAACAAGTTTGGTGCAGAGATAGCATGAGAGAGCACGGAATGGCTTGAGCAGAAGCCATTCGGAGCTCTACAGTGATAGAGTCGGCGTCAGATGGGAGCACAGAGTGCTCAATGGAAAAATTCCGGTAGCAATCCGGCCTTCCCATTCAATGCTTCCCTTTTCCAAGCCGACGTCGGATCAACCTCCATCTGCACACCCATTTGCTATGTTTTCCCTATTTTTATTGACTTTCCTTCATTTACTTTGGTCTTCTAACAATTTGTAAGACTTATTTAGGGTTTTTTTTTTTTTTGGTTTCTTACTACCGACACTATATATAGTCTCTTATATGTAATTGCAAGGCAACATCTTTTGACAAACAACTAGTCCATTTGAATCAATCGAAATTCAAGATCAAACTTGATCTTTTCATGAGTGTTCTTTTTATGACTATGCTTAGAATTCCTTTTAGGGTTCTTAGTCCACTACACCTTGTGATAGGGATCAAGGAGCTACCTTAACTTTGAAGAACTCATGGAATCCACCAAGTGAAGATATTGGAAGATTCAAGTCACTTGGCATGAAATATGGAGTTCTACTCTTCAAGTGCAAGCTTAAAGATGGAGATTCAAGAAGGAAATCAAAGAACGAATTGAAGAATTTGAAAATGAAGAAGTTGATTCGTGCATATAAAGACTTATACTTCAAGTATAAGAATGATACTTGAAAATTAAGAAGAAAACGATGACATTTACTTGGCATGAAATATGGAGTTCTACTCTTCAAGTGCAAGCTCAAAGATGGAGGTTCAAGAAGGAAATCAAAGAATGAATTGAAGAATTTCAAAATGAAGAAGTTGATTTGTGAATATAAAGACTTATACTTCAAGTATAAGAATGATACTTCAAAGATTAAGAGGAAAAAGGGCAAAAGAAGAACAAGTAAAATTGGAGCAGAGGCCATCCGGCGCTGGATGGAATGGATCAGTCGCCAGATCCCAGATAGGCTGCATTTTGTTGGAGTTCCAGTGGCCATCCGATGCACCATTCAACACAGGACAGGCACCAGGTCAGCTAACCATATCGTTGTTTTCTTTGAATTTTTGTTCTTGCTATTTTTGATATGTTTCAATGGTAGTTAAGTATATACACCCCTAGCACGCATTATTTAGGTCATTTTATGTTCTTGGAGTATATATACTCCTTATCTTGTCTTTCGCAAAAAAACTACAAACAACTTTCATTTGAAATCAAGAGTCCTTTTTGGATCAAACTTGTTCTTTTTGAGTGTTCTTCGTTTAACTCTCTTAGGGTTCTTGGTTTAACTACTCTAGGGCTTTTCATCACTTTAGTTAGGGTGTTGATTTGTCTACCAACATCAAGACAATGGTTGATGATTGAAAACATCATAGGTCATTGTACGAACTTGAATCTCTAGGTAAGTCTTGGGTAAATTCTTCAAGTTGGTGTGTTTTTAATGAAACCCATTTCAAAGAAATCACATCACCATGGGCTTTTAATTACTTGGAGTGAGGTATTGAATCATCTTTACAAATCAAGGGTTGATTGTCGTAGATTATCCTACAAAGGTTAATCTAATCCCCTATATGAATCTTTGATAAGTCCTTCATTACTTTGATTGATTTCTTGCTTGAATGAACATTAAAACCTTTAACTTTCAAGAAATCACATCATATTTTGGTATCAGAGCCTAGGATAACATCAAAGGTTTGACTATCGTACTTAGTTTCTTTGTTTTGAGTGCTAAGATCATACTTTTCTTTGAAAATCCTATGATCTTATATGTGTTTTTTTGTGACTATCTTCTTATAATCCTTTGTGTTTGTTAGAATTGAGCCTAAGATCAGAAACTAGGACTACATTCCATTTGTTGAGTTTGTTCATAAAATTAAATAGATAAATAAACAAAAGGAAAAAAAAAAAAAGGAGCACAAAAAAATTCCTGCACAAAGAGAAAGAAAGAAAGTGTCAAAGTTGAATGCTATTGTAAGATTTCTTGTTGAATTTCATTGAAATTGATTCTGTGGAAGTTGAATTGAAGTTATATTGTGATTGAATTGCCTATTATCTATCAAATTTGAAAAAGAAGGAATTAGGGTTGTTGAATTTATTGAGTATATTAACATTAATATCTAATTTGTTGTTAAATACCGAGTCATCATGGTGAGAAATCTTGTCAAAGTCATAGGTGTTGCCATACACAAAAGTTCATCCTTGAACATATATACTTTATTATTTAATTACTCTTGGGAAGTCGAAAAGATCAGGTAAATTCATTTATCTTAAAAAAGTACATTGGTTAGGTGACATGCCTTAGGTTTCAGAATGAATTAAAAAATTGAAGTTTTTTCAATATTGGGAACTTGCTTTATATATATATATATATATATATATATATATAATAGATATTTTCTTATATAAAATATAAGGGTAATGCTAAATGCACAGACAAATTCATCTAGAATCAATCCAAACAAGGTCCAATTATCGAGTTGCCCTTCAGCTCAATTTCCCTCCATTTCAACTCTTAGCCACCCCAATCTCTCTCATCTTTCCCTCCATCTTGCCCATTTAATTTTCTCATGTTTCCAATGCTATCCCAAATAATTATAGGGTTACCGGAATCTTCAATCTTCAACGAAATCTAGCTGAATTCACAAGCCTTTCTACACTCCTTTCCTTTTACTTCGTAGAAGGCATTAATTATTGAAACGGACGTCCACTTTTGAATCTGGCCCACTGTTATTCTTGATTCTACCCTATCTATAGCTTGAATATCCAAGATACTCATCATGAAACCCTAAGGCTGATATTTTCCCTCCAGTTTCCTCCCATCCAGTACACACTCTCTCTCCTTCTTTCCCTCCAACTTGCCGCTCTTAATTTTTCAAGAGTTCCAATGCTAACTTATAACTTCTCAATGGCAGTTGGTTTTCATCTTGGAAAACAATTAGTACTAGAAGGTGGCTTGAACCTCTTCTTACCCATACACACCAGAATTCATATGATTCTATGCATTCATTTCCTCTTTTTTTATGAAAGTGGCATTCAGTATATGAAATGGATGTCCAATTCACTGCCATACTGCCCAGCACACAAATGGAATCAAATCATGCGAGGAGTGTCATCCGCGAGCCTTTTGGATCTTCTGATGATGATAGCTTCATCGAGGAAGATCATCAACCGAATCAAGATGTTGAATCCATCGATGCAATAATCGAGAATATGGAAGGCGATATAATATACTATTGAGATCTATCCAACAACCGAGGATAGTAATACAAGTACGGAAGCGAAGTAGAAATTGGTCCAACAAAAGACATGATATTTATGAGTCTTGATCACCTATATGATGTCTAGAAAGAACACGTACTGAAAAGGGAGAGTAAGAAATTTGGAGGTGAAATCCTTAGGTATTATCTGCTTGCATGTGACAAGTATGGGAAGTCACATAGAATGAAGTGCACCAAACGGACCGATTATAATGCAAGGGAGAAGCTACTCGGAGAGATGATGGTTCATGGATTGTTAAATCGGTAATAAATTACCATTCTCATGAACTATACCTAAATATGACTAGGTTAATGGCTGACCACAGGAATGTGAGTCCTTCTTTGAGAGACATCTTGAGGCTAATGACAGAGCGGGTCTTAAAATCAATAAGAACATCAGACTTATGGAGGTTCAACATGGTGGGCCAAAAATTTTAGGTTGTTCTCCGAAAGACTGCAAAAATTACATTGCCACCTCTCGTGCCCTTCAACTTCAAGTTGGAAATACTGAATTAAATCATGGATTCTTTATTGAAATAAATAGCAAGGATCCACAGTTCTTCTATCAAATGAACATAGACGATGCTAGCAGACCCAAGGACATCATGTGGATTCATCCCCAAGGCAAGGCTACGTATTTTGAATTTTGTAATGTTGTTAGTTTTGATACAACATACCTAGTTAACAGATATAATATGTCATTGGCAACCTTTGCCGGTGTTAACCATCATGGAATGTCTATTCTTATGTGTTGTGCTCTGGTTGCGAACGAGGACATTCAGACTTTCCAATGGTTATTCTCCACCTGTTTAGTAGCTATGGGGGACGATTTCCCTAAAGTAATACTCACAAATCAATGAGAAAGCATGAAGGGAGCAATCTGTGAAGAGATGTCGAGCACGGTTCACAGGTATTGCATTTGGCACATCCTTACTAAGTTACCTCAGAAGCAAAAGGGGTTCATCGATTATCATGCTACAAAAAAAAAGAGTTGAGGTGCTTAGTGTTTGATAGCTTGACAAAACATGAGTTTGTGGTGAAGTGGAGTGATTTTGTTTTGAAATATGATTTGGAAAGTAATGATTGGCTGGCAAAGTCATTTTTTGAAAGGGATAGGTGGGTGCCCATATAACTTACAAACTATTTCTAGATTGGTATGATGTCTGCACAGAGAAGAGAGGGAATGCATGCAGATTTTGATAATTATGTAAACAATAGGACCACTTTGTCACCATTTGTGTAGAATTAAGAATTAACACCAATAAACATGAAAAAGAGATAACTGGGGAACTTAGGTCGAGTATATAGAAACAGTTTCTGATTCAGGATTCAAGTGGGAGGAGCAACTTCAAAGGAATTACACTCGTATAGTATTCAAATGGATTGAAGCGGAGATGATAAAGTTATATCATTGCAATTTTAGCTTGTCTGATGAAGATGTAGCTCCCAATGTGGAGAAATTCAAGATACTTTGATGGTTCAATTAGAAATGATTTCTATGGAAATCAATTTGTAGACACGGTTGAATATAGACCGGATGGCCAGTATCTTGAGTGTGATTGTAATTCTCTGACAAAAGGAATCCTCCCCTACCACGTATTGGCACATAAAAGGCTTAACAAAGTCCACCAGAGGTGTATATTAAGTAGGTAGAGGAGAGATGTTAGGCGGCTACACCTGGGAAGATTTTTCTCATGTGGTTATCCAGACATGACAGATGAATACAAAAGGTACAGGGCATTACTGAAGGAATTTGAAGAAGTACAGTAGTTTGAAGATAAATCACATCAAATCCAAACTATCAAATTTGAAGGTGGACCTTTTCAACTGGAATGATAACATGGTTGTGGCTGATGCAAAACTAGCATATGATACACATGTAACAACTATTGTAAATCATATTGCACCAAATATTTTAGATCCCGTTGTTGCTCGATCCAGCGGAAGGCCACACACCAATCGTTATAGACTTGCATTATAGATGAATACCAAAAGTAGAAGTGGTAGGAGAGGAGATAGAGGAAGAGACAGGGGTAGAAGTGATTCTAGGGCCACTGGTAAGGACAGGGTAGTGAAGTGAACAATGGTATTGATCTCAACAATTAGGTATAACACTATTCGTTCATTGGATCCTAATGTATCTTTAACATTATCATAATTTGTGATTTTGTGTCCCGTGGCAAAGTATCTTTAACACTATTCTTTTTTTTTCTTATTATTTTATGTAATAAATACTCGATGATCTGAAATAGTATTAATGTGTTACGACAATTTGCACTATCATTCCATTGCCGAACTCCTTTGGATGACATATTGGATTATGACCTATTACATTGGAAGTCCATTTTCAAATTTATATACATTGCGTTATGGGCACGTTTGGATGAATAGGTAATATGAGTCCATACGACGAATGAAGATACTAGTCCTCCATTACATTATAAAGAAGACAAATTCAAGTACATGATAGCATTGTTTCTTGACCGTAGCCGTTACACAGCAGACTGAAAACAAATAACAAAGCGCACACACCATAAACAACATTGATTAACGTCTATCTATGAAGGTCTAGATGCTAGTCCTTTAAAGGAACTCACAAGTGATCCCTAAACTTGATAGTATTCTTAACATTTCCTTTTTTTGGTTTAGAATCTGCAATTCCTTTAGATACAAGCTTGTAGATTTCCTCTGTCCAACCGTAGGAACGGCATGACCTTTCTTCTTCCTTCTCTTATTTCTATCGTTGCATCTATCTTGACTCATTGCAACATCAACATTCTCACTTACATCGGGTGCCGTGGAGTTTACCTTTCCATCCTCTACAATATCCTCTAGATTGTTAGTGTCATTCTGAACATGAGCATCAGCTGCAAATGTGTCTCCATCATCGATTGTTTGCTCAGCTTCATTGTTGCTGCCCATATCTCCAGCATGAATGACTCCGTTAGCATCATGCCCCTTTTCCCCATCACCAACACCATGGACTTCTTTATCAGCATTGTCATACCTAGCATCATTTTTTGTATTGATCCCAAGCCTTATGGATCTTCTTTGTCCTATACCAACCTTGGATTGACCTTTCTTCTTCTTACTCTTCTTCTCATCCTTGCATCCAACCTGTCCGGTTGCAACAACACCATTCTCACTTCCATCTAGTGAAGTGGAGTCTATCTTTCTAGAATCACAAATAACGACCTCTAGCACATAAGTGTCGTCCCAAACACGAGCATTAGCTGTAGATTTGTCTCCATCAACAATTGCTTGCTTAGCATCATTCTTGTCATCCACATCACTAGCGTCATTAACTCCTTCAACATCATTCCTCCTTTCCCTATCAACAACACCAACCCCTTCTTCATCAACATTATCATACCTGGCATGAGCTTTGGCATTGATCCCTAGCCTTGTGGATTACTCTATCCAACCCCAGCTTTGGGCTGCCCTTTCCTCTTTCTTTTCTTCATTCCATCTTTATATCCCTGGACAATCGCCCTAGGTAAATCATTCTCACCCCCATCAATTACATCACCAGATACTTTGTTGTCTACCAACCCCTTTTTACAACACCACCTGCTTGCACAACCGTATCAATAGCTGATGTGTCTCCAGCAATAGTTGTTCTCTCTACTTCATTGCTGTCGTCCACATCACCAGCATCATTTACATCTTCGGCATCATTCCCCTTTACTCGATCAACAACACCAACGCCTTCTTCATCAACATTGTCATACCTGGCATCAAGATTTGGAATTGCTCCCTATCCTTGTGGATTTCCTCTATCCAACCCCGGCCTTTGGCAGTCCTTTAGTCTTTTTCTTCTTCCTTCTATCGTTGTATCCTTGGCCCATCGCCCCAACAAAATCATTCTCACCTCTATCGATTGCATCACTAGACGCTATGGAGTTAACCAACCCCTTTTCTATAGCACCACTCGCTTGCACAACAACATCAACAGCTAATGTGTCTCCATCAGTAATTATTCTCTCTTCTTCATCATTATTGTGCACATCACCAGCAACATTGACTGGTCCAACATTGCATTCCCCCTCATCATTCATATTTTCCACACCAACAAAAGCCCGACATTAATTTGGGCACTGATTTCAAGTGCATGATTATAAACATCTATCTCGGCTTCAACCCCTATTGTTGTTTTCCAGTTATGGTGCTAACTTCCATTTGCATCCTTCGCCCCTATCTCTGCTATGGGATCTTCTTCCCCTAGCTTCACCACACTTCTTACTTTGTCCTTCTTTTGATCCATCGGATATTTTGTTGTTCTTCTCAAGCAATTGCACTCTGCTTACCAAGTGTCACACTAATTCTGTAACCCCTTGTAATGTCTCTATAATTTCGTTATTTTCGTGACTATGCCCACCCATTCTTTTTTTCTTTTGCCCATAACTATCATCATCTGAAGTTGAGCTGCTGGCTTCAAACCCTTCATATTCAACGTTTTCATCTTTCCCATCTCCTTCTCATTCCTCTCTCCATTTTGGACTCCTAGATGCTGTTGGTTTCAATTCCCAATTGTACTTTAAAACACCTTCATAAAATGTGACATGCATCTTGTTGAAACACTTTTCTTTGTACTCATCTACTCCATTATGACCGGCTGCACCTACTCCCAATTTTACCCCAAAATGCTTAAACAAGAGGGGAAAGTAACCTACCATACGATAGGGATCAATTTTTTCCCCTCAAACAATGAAATGCATGTTTCATCATGATCTTACCAAAATTCATCCTCATGCCTTTCACTAGCATAAGCATGATGTGCATTTGGGCAAAGTTCATTGTAGTTGTGTGACCTTCATTTTGGATTACCATTTCTAATACTATGGTGCAATATGTGGTACTGTACAGTCAACTTTAAGGATTCCTTATATTTTTTATTGGATGTCCATAATTAAAAATTATTTGAAACTTAGACATGCTAAATCCATTACCACTATTATTGTTCATGTAATAAATAGAACATCTGTCATTTGGTAACCTTAAAAGACTATTTATTGAAGCTGAATCAAACACAAAATTCTTTCCATTAGCCATGGTCTTCCGACGACCAATATTGCCGTCAACGAAATCATCATCATCTTTATCTGTTCCATCTGAATATACGACCAAAATTCAAGAACGGCTTCAGTACTGTACTCATTCGACGCCTTAAAAAGATCCTCCTAGCCAACATTAATGAACCAATTGACTATATTTTCAACAGTGCTAAATTTCTCTAAATTGACATAACTACTTGGAAAAAGTTTTCTTTGATTATCCATGAATTGGGCATATATAGACTTTGTTATGTCGTCTAAGAATCATTTTTCTTTTGCTCCATGTTCCTCCCGTGAAGGCTACACTTCAGTAGGGAGTTGTTCGTGTTGATTGCTCTCTTTCTTCTTTGCACACTTCTTGTGCCCCATTATCTTACCCGTTCGTTGCCTGGAAGTTTACAAATTAAAAACAAGTTAAAAAATCGAATCTTTTATATTATTTGCAATACACGGACTTGTAGCAAGATTATGAACTTAACCTCAACAAGTATGCCCCGGGAATTAAATCGATGTGATATTTGTTTGTTCAGTACGACAATGATAGTGAGGGAAAACAGGTATAAAAAATCAATTCCTAACGATAATTTTAAAAAAGGGCCAAAGAAACTAGATCTTTGCCTGAAGGATTGCCGGATGAGAGGGGAGAGATACTTTCGATTTCAATGCTCAATTCAAATTTTGAAATCTCTTGAGTTTTAGGATTTGATCGAATGAGGCCAAAACAATCCAAACAATGCATCCAAACAAAAATTTACCTTGGAAGTTTAGAAAAGTCAATAAGAATATAAACAGTCTTAATTTCCTTCTCATGAATGTCAAGGGATGAAAAATCTCAAAGAGTCTATTCTTTCTACACTACAAAACTAATGTGGAAGTTCATTATAAAATCAAAAGGAAAAACAGTATGAAGAGTCTATGCTGTCCAAAATAATCTAAAATGGATAAATGAGAGCTTGCAAATATAGATGAGGGCCTTTAGCCTATTTGGTCTCACTTATTTATCCCAAAATATAGTATGATCCTACAAGTTTAGCCCAAATACGAGCACCCAAATTGGCTCAAAGCCCAATGAATAAATCTATCTATACTATATATATATTGAGAGGAACTTGAGATGCCACGTGGCATCATTTCAAGCCTTCTAATTATATTAAATAGATGTAAAAATGTTAAATATAAATATTATTAAATAAAATATAAAATAAGTTATAAATAAATAAAATATAAAAAGTCATTATTAAATATTTTACATTAATTCAAATATGTTACAACTGTTTTTTCTTATTTATAACTGTTTAATACTATTCAATGTTTGCATTAATTGAAATATGCTACAAATCTTATGTATAAATGTTTTTCTCAAATTTTGTAATTACATGTCAAAAAAAAATTAAATTATTTGAATATAAAATAATTAAGTTATAAACCAATAGAATATAAAGAGTTATTATTACATATTTAGTGTCTGCAATTCAAGGAAATAAATATTACAATAGTTTATTATTATTATTATTTAGTACGAACCATTATTAATACAATTTAAATTCCATCGATAACATTTCTCAATCACGATGCATAACAATCAATAGAAATTAACGCCAAATGTGATCTACTATATATATATATATATATGAGAATTGTGATTTTGAAGGGCATTTGAGTCGAAAAATTAGAAAAATTATTTTTTCAAAATGTATTTTGAAATTTGTATTATATGTTTGTATATTAATAAAATTTCATGATTTCATTGATTTTTTTATGTTTAATTTAATAAACATTCAGTAATATAATATTATTTAATATTTATATTTTGTTATTTGAATGATTTTAAATCACAGTCGAGATAATGCACAACTATTACGCATCACGTGGATTTAATAATAGTCATATTAAGAATATGAATAGTACAAAATCATATTCAATTTATTTTAATTCTTACAGAAATTATTTTATCTAAATAACAAAGCTAGTAGTGACCAAAAAGGAAAAAATGTAAATGACATTAATTTCTGTTTGGACTTGAACACTTTGTGGGATCGAGTCCATCATGGGTAGGGATTGAATTTAGACTATTCAATTTCCATCCAGAATAATTAATTGAAATGGATTATATATATTAGTCATCCTGTTGTGGTAAAATGGATGTCCATCAAAAGTTTCAAGGTTTTTATCATGAGGCCATCTTGGTAAAATCCCATCCACGCTTCATCCTTCTTACAACAAGTAATTTTTCTTAAAAAAATATATATACTACACAGTTTAATAAACGAAAATATCAAAAACTTTAATATATATATTGAAGGTGGAAAATAGAACAATAACTGGAAGTCCATTCCCTTTGCTTCAAGTCCACCTTTCACGTTGACATAGAAAACAAAATATGTCAATGCAAACATCTCCAAATTTCATGAGGTTCTATGCAACCCTGACATTCCACACAATTAATCTCTACTAAATCCACATCAAAACCTAAATGAGAAAGAGCTAAGTTGTTTTCGAACAGGCATGCATGAATAGGACACTTGGTAGACCACCACGTTCATTTTACCGAAGTATGAACAACATTGGCAAGGAAATCATAGAGACAAATCGGAAGCTTGATTCCTTAGATATTGGGTTATCCTCATGTTGCCAAGTACGCTGATTCCTGTTGCTCTAGATTCTGGCTTGTATAGTGTGTAAATGAAGCCCAAAGCATATCTCGCTCTTAAATGTCCCATCGCACTAGCATTTTCCAACAAGTAAACTTTTGAGTTGTAGTCTTTGATTTCAAACATGTGTCAGTTATCCCAAGGATGGATAGTTCCAGTACTAAAATAAGAAAACTATAAAATAGAGAAATGAATAATCGATTTAACAACTATATATTCAGTTGATAATACATATACAAGATTGTGTTTACCAATCCTAATATGTATAGAGCTTCCAGGTTGTTTACCTCATAGCATCACCTAAACAAAGCATGTATTTGTTGAAGTCCGATAAATCGACCATGGCTTAGACTAGCTAGAGTCATTCTTGAGTAAATTCGACCATCACCTTTGCGTATGTCCTTGAATTTCTTGCAACTAGAAATGAAAAGGGACCAAAAATTTGTTATTCTTGCCCGAACGTAGCATAATAGCAATCAGAAAAAAACTTACACAAGCTTCAAGTTCATGTATTCTTGAAGAGAGTCCTCAGTGATAAAGGAAAATATCAAGCCAAAGACCTCCCGCGGGAGGCAAAATATTGTTGAGGTGGCCATATTAGAGAGGAAAAGGTAGTGGAGGAACTTAAGAAAGAATGTCCAACAAAGATGCAAATTGGTTTGAAATGGAAAACAATTGGCACAAACTATATAAATATATATATATATATATATATTTATATATATATCAATTTGTGGTGATTTACGTACATATAAAAATGGTCACCAATCCTAAAGAGGGAAAATATGGATGATGTGTCCTTTCAATATAGATATTTCATTTATGAATATCCTTTTTAGGCTTTTAAGTGATCTTTTACTATGAGGACAGAAACAACACTACAATTAATGTATTTTGACATGTATTGGACATCTCTCACAGCTTATGTGTCAAAAAACAAGCAATTTCTTCTGTTACCTACTGATTACTTGATTCATTTTGAAATTTGAAATTGGACTTTTACGATTACCTAACAAATTAAAATTAAAATGTAATATTGATAAAAAAAAAAGGTAATTAAACATTGAGCAAGTGGATGTCCACATCACATCATCAATCGAGTAAATAGTAACTAGCTCCAATTCAACGTGAATAGTCTCATTAGTCACTCAGCATCCCTGAATAGATTCAGTGTCCCAAATGGATCTCCAATATCCCAACCTAGCAGCTTCATCCAGGCATTCCATTGCTTTTTCATATGTTAGCACTAACTCATATGGGATACCAAGATCATGAAGGGTGGGTCCCGTGCAGGTTGAGTGAAATATGCTCGTCTGCCCAAATCATTGTCG
>JAOXNR010031263.1:0-22660 GCA_028571225.1 Parsonsia alboflavescens | reverse complement strand
AACGGCAATTTGCTACAGTGTTGTTTGGTTGCATGTGCACTGTAGCAAATTGCCGTTACGGTAACGGCTGGAGCGCGCCTTAGCAAAACTGTATATATATATATATATATACATAATGGGTTTCTTAATTTTAGGGTTTTGGCTTATTGTTTTGTGTGTTTTAGAAATCCTTAAACAACAAACAAAAAATGGTCTTGTGCTTCTTAATTAATTAGTACAATTAGAACTACTTGTCTTGCCTTAATCACATTCTTATCTCACAAGTTCAATCCCTACATTCGGTTACTATTTTTTTTCTTGAATCCTACTATCCATTTGAGTACTTTCTCTTCTTTTCTCGTTTTTCTTTTATTATTACGAACGAAAGGTGAGACCAATACCATGATATATAGGATACTATCATATTCTCTTTCACAAGCGTTAGCGACCTAACATTGGGCTAATAAGCCCTTTTAGTGAGGTAGGAATTTGTTAAATCTAATTAATTAGATTTTTTATAAATATATTTTTTAAAAATAAATAAATAAATATAAATCCTCACTCTTAAGTTTTCAACCCAAAAAAAAAAAACAGAAGAAGAAGAAGTAAGGTTTAATCTTAGATCAAAGTGATGATTACTCCTTACATCTCTTAAATTAAATTTTTTTTTTTTTTTTTTTGCTAAGATGTCGATATTTATGATTCTAATCAAATTAACCGTGATAAGGGAAAAAGAAAGAGACATGGATAATATGGTAAAAAATCAATAAAATACTTCATCAACTAACAACACTGACTTATATTTAGTAACAAGAAAAGTTAATTCAAATAACTTGTAAATAGTGACGAAAGGAGTATATTTTTTCACGAAGGAAAGGTCTAGGGATTTGAGTCTACACCAACAAGGTCAGTATACTTACCTTCTCATTATTTTTCAGCATGCATAGCTTTTTCATCCTTTACTAGTCAATATTCATGATTGTCCTACAGAAAAGTTAGTCTCTCCATCACTATTTAAATCATTGTAACTAATTATAAGTTATTATTTTTATTAGTTTATTAGATATTTTATTGATTTTTTACTATATTACTCATTTTTTTATCTCTTTTTCTTAGTCACCGTTGTTAAATGGATTATAAGTATAAATAGTAACTGTGGAAGTACTTATTGATGTATACAGGAAGAAGTTATTCAACAGGAGAGCCTTTTGTGCTACCGAGCATGTTCTTATTCTTCCTTTTTTTTTCTTCTTTTTTTTTTTTGTAATAATAATATAATATATTTGTATGTCGTGGTGTCACAAATATAAACGGCCCCAAGATGATCGGTATGTTTCGCCAAAACAAGTAATCTTTGACAAGCCAGGCTTGAAATACTAAAAAGGAAACTTACTCTTGAAGCACTGGTTATTATAAGAAAGTACCACCAAGTGTTTGATGCACTAATTATAATTAGAAGAAAGTAAACAGTACTGAAAGATAATTAATTAATTAAGTGCTACTTGATAATTATTAAAGATTAATTAGCAATGATTTAACTTTTAAGCACCACAAGAATCTAATTATCATCCTTATTGACTCCCCTTTTCACTCCTAATTGATGAAAAGATCTTTGCTTTGGAATTGGATTAGTGCTTCCTGAACCACATGCCCGAGAGACAAAACTCGGACCTTGTTGTCCTTCCAGGCCCTCCAGAACTTGTGAAGATGAGAGAAAGGGATCTCCTGAACAAACTACTACCCTTTTTTTTTCTTTTCTTTTTTTTTTTTTTTTGCAGACTAACCAATTAATTATGTTCGATGTTTTAGCCTCAGCACCAGACTATTTCTGCCATGTTTTAAAAAATTGTATTGTCTACAAAATAATTAGATATTACTCGTTGTTATTCAATTAAATATTCACTTTTGACTTGTACAAATATATCAATCATTAAGATAGTCTTTAATAGAATTGAAACGTTAATATTTCTTTAAGTAAACATTTAATATAGATCATTTCAAAATAAAAATATGAATATTCAATTTCGAAAGTCTTAGATATGATCCATGGAGGGAATATTATAATAATTTTAGAAAGGAAATTAAGTTAATGGCCACAAAGGATGATATCTATCTTGTCTTGCCTTGCATCTGGAGTGATGATTATCTTCTTTTTTGTCCCCTTAATATCTCATCATTAGCAATAAAAAATATATAAAAAAAATCAATCCCAACTTCGCACTTCTTAAAATATTTTATTTTAAGTTTAAGTATGTAATGTCGCACCAATATATTCCATTTCGTGTTTCGTAGAAATTCCCATAATCCCCTTCTTGAAGTCACTTGCCTTCCCCATTTGGAAAAACAAAACAACACTGCCTGAATTGGAAAGTAATGAAAATTTTCCATTCATTAATTAGCCACTTACTCTTTGCTAGTACTATTTTTTAACTTGCATATGAGCATAACACAATAATCACTTTTCTTTTTTATTAATTTTTTCCTTATATTGTCCTTCTTTCTTTTCTTTACTAATAATCTTTTAATATCTGAACTTCACAAAGGGCCTTGAATATTTGTATAATCAGGAGGCCCATTTCACTCATTAAACACAATATCCATTTATTTGGGCCTGCTTTCAAACCTTGGAACGATGTTTGTAGGCTTGGCCCAGTTGATTCCACAATGTCTTTGCTCTTTTAAATGAAATTGATAATTTAATTTTTTGGATAACAAATTTGGCCCATAAGTTTAGAATGAGTCCTCTCTAAAGAATCCCAAAGTTTAAATACTCCGATGTAAGTACCTTCTAGAAATTTTACAAACTAAAACTGGGAAAATTAGAGGGAAGCTTCAATTCTTCAACACCTTCACGGTTCCTCCCTGATTTACAGTTTTCACTTTGAACAGCTCAAGTTTGAGTTCTTGCTCTTCATCTGCTGAATTCCAATCACAACCCATACCTCTCTGCACCGTTACAGGTTGGTTCACCGCCCCGTTAGGGTTCATTTTTTGGCCGAGTTTCTCTAACAAATCAGGCACCTTGTTTCTGAATTCTTTTAATCTCTCTCTGATCATAACATGATCCAGGGGGACCTGATTCTCCAGCTTTGAGAAAAACTTGTCGAGAATTTCTCTACCTTTACCATCAAATTCTACGGCGAACTCTCTCAGAATCTGAAGCAAATCATCGTCGATCTCAACGGTTCCTTCTCCTTCCGACGTTCTGGTCCAGTAATGTTGCATATTGCAATCGTATTTCTCATTGGAAAAGTTCGATCTTGGATCAGTACAAGTATCGAGGGCATCGTCGAAAGGTCTAGAGGGCTGAGGGAATTCTGACATTGTCGAATTGTATAGAAGTTTTCAGGAATTACAGAATGGGAAGTCGAAGGAAAATAAAACGAGAAAGAAGCGAACTTTTTTTTCCGTTGAAGGGTTGCTGCAGATGTAAATGAAGACTTCGGGGAAAATGAGTTGGGACAATTAAATGTCTGGGCTTTGGTTTTTATAGTAAGTGTAAGTAAGACAGTATGGGTTGACAAGTCCAAGGACCCATACGGCAAATTTGACGAGTTAAAACATGCTGCCGATTTTCAAGCAAGAACCAAGTCTTTTGCCTTTTGGCTTGTGGAATTTCCTCCCAGATTCTTAAAAATGGATTATTTTCTGAATTTTTAATTCATGTAATACAAAGATTAGAAATAGTTTATTAGGTCTTTATAAAGGATGTAGAAAAATTGCATATGTAAAAAATAATGTATTGGTTTAATCAAAATACCAACGGAATCCTTATTTAAATTATCTAAAAAAATTGAAGTAAAATAAATTTTTTGGGATAATAATAATAATAATAAAAGGAAAATATATTTCTTGGGATAATAATAATAAAATATTTATAAATACTTATTAAATTTTTTAAATTGATCTATATAATGAATTGCATTTGTACATTAAAATGTAAAGACCAAATAAAAAGACTTAAACACCTTTGAAATTCTTTTTCAATGGGTTCTTTCTCCAACTTTGCCATTAATGCCAACTTCGTCAAAGTAAATATGAGCTTTGGGTTAATAATAATCCCTCAATTCAAGATTGAAAGTTTTTATTTATTGTTCATAATTAAAATGTTTCTTTTTAAAAAAATTAGTTAAAGTAAGAAAAAAAATTTTTCTTTTTTAAACCAAAATAGAACAATTGATTCTAGACCGCGAGTACTAAAGATTCTTGAGATTACAAGGACGTTGATTTCTTCGATATGCTTGGATGATTACCTCGATTCCTTGGACTGCCATTTCCTCTGTCAATTCGAAACACTAAAGGCAGAGATTAGAGCGTGAAAAATTCCTGAATCCCAACGTTGATTAATCATTTCAACGCCAGGAACCGAGGAAGCGTTGAAAGTCTCGAAACCAAAACTAAGACAACAAGTGGTGCAGAAATTTCAGCGGTTCCCATCTGTGCTCTTTTCAACAGGTTTTGCTTGTTGAAGGAAATAGCCTCGCACCCCACCTGTCCAATAATAGACCCAAAAATAACTGTCCCTTCTTGAATGAAAGGAGAATATGCCATCAGAGGTCTTTCATGTTACGGTTTGATAAGAAAAGTAAACTCTAACGTTGAGTGTTTTTTTTTTTTTGACTGTTTCTAATTCCATCTCTTCCTTGGAAAAAAATTTCATTACAGCTAGCTGCTGCACCCTGTCTCCAGCCACATTGGAGATCCAGGTTCAATGGAAACTCTTTATGACCGGTCCATCAAAGTACCTTTCAAATAGTCTATTGTTAGATCGACACACCTAGAAAACATAATCCAAATACTTCCCGGATCAGTATTTATAATTCATCTAAATTCACTTTTATTTTCACTAATTATAAATTATTATTATTAATTTATTAGATATTTTATTAATTTTTTTTTATTTTATTACCTCTTTTTACGCTTTTTCCTAATTGTTAGGATTAACATTTTAAAAAGAAAAAGAAAATATATCCTTTCCATCCATAATTAAATTTTCTCATTTGACTTGGCACAAATTTAAGAAATTTAGTGACCTTAATAATATCAATTTCTTAATAAAATTTTAATTAATTTAAAAAATAAGACATTTGTTTACGAATAAATCAAAATAAAAATATAAAAATTCAATTTCGAATAGAAGGAATATTATTTTAATATTAAGGAAATGACTTCCGATAACTTATAAATGGTGACGAAGGAAGTAAAAATTCTTTCCCAAAAAAAAAGAAAAAAATCAATGTTCGGAATTTAGACAGCAGAGGATAAGTAGAAGAGAACCACAATAAAGAATCTTGATTATATTTGTATATGATGCCTCACTATTCGTTGCATTACAAGCTTAAGCCTTCTTATAGCCAAGAATTGTGTACAGGGTTTGAAGGATGGTGAGGACTAGAAGTATAAATGCAGCCATGGCTGATATAAACGACCAAGGAGTGTTAAAGTAAGTATACTTGAAACTCGCCCATTGAACGTGCCAATTACTGCTATAGTATTCGTTTACTTCATTGAACAATTTAGACAAATAACATCTGTCGATATCAAACGAAACATCTTTCCCTAAATTGTTAATAAATCTGGCAACTTCAGCATCTGTTCCAACGTAGTTCTCTATAATGCTGCGACCCGACAGAAATTCCACATCCTTCGCCGAGTTTATTAGGCAATCCAGCAATGTTGCATAGGTTGTAAAGTGCTTGGAACACCCACCGTGGCACTGCTCATAAGCCACACAATTCAACAGAAATGAGCTCATAAAATCATCGATGGCAATGGTTGACATTTCTATCACTCCCCACCTGAATTTTACGGCCAAGAAGCTGTCTTCTTTGCTGGGCTTCAGATTGATTCCGGCACGACGGAGACTGGAAATGCACTGAATTACCCGAGTCTGTGAATAAGTATCGGTGTCGGGCTCATCGTGTCCCTGCGGAATGAAACTTGACCGGAGAAAATCGAGCAAATGCTTTCCTTCGTGGTTGCTATACTGTTCTATAACCTCATTGCTTCTCTGTAATGCGTTGTTGAAGAAATTTAGAGTCAGTTTCGCCAGAGAAGGCCCTGTTTCTTCTTCCCCTGGCATTACAGTCAGATCAAACAAGCGCTGGAGGATGAAAAATGGGATTTGATTCTCGAGTCTAATGAGATCCCTCAAGAAAAAAGAATATATCCATGACATTTTGATGAGTGGATCATCTGCCTCGAATGGAACCAACCCTCCCATTCTTCGGAACAGTTCAATCAGGAAACAACCATCAAGAACCAACATCTCAAGAAATTCATCAGAATTAATGTGTATAATTTGGGAATAACAATCTCTAGCTCTGGTTTCCAGTGGTTGAACAGCCTTCAGAAAGTCTTCCAAGCCCAATCCTTTGTTTTGCACCCGTTCCACTAGAGAACCCAAGAACCTCCATTTGTGTTCTTGGATCATTTGCAGATGTTTCTCGCCGTGATGGTACGGACCAATTGAGACTATATGAGGTTGGTAGGATTTGCCGTTGATTTCAATTAGGCTCTGGGGAACTCTGAAGATGCAAGTGGAGCTCCGGCCGGCGGATTTGCTCAAAATCTTCGGTGCGGTAGACATCATTTCTTGCATCATTGCCAACCGGTGTCTGTTTACTTCCCATACCTGAATGGATTCGTGACCTTCATCAGCAATCAAATTGCTTCCCATCTCAATTCTCTCGTTCAATGATCACTCCAAAGGGGAAAAAACCAATTAAATTGGGACAAACTAAGCTGGGAGAATCAGAATGAGATGGTTGCTTTATCATTTGCTGCTGGCTGTTTTGATCGGAACTTGGTTGCTTAGATAATAACTATGATAAGATATTGATTGAAATTGAAAAGTCAACTTTCTGTATGTGCCTTAGGCCAGGCCAGTCATTTTTGGCACTTGTCAAATTGGTAGGGTACAACCTCTCGAAGCTCAGCGTGCATCTTCCGTATTTTCAAACTTGGGGGTGGACACGCAAATGAACAATGAAAATAAAAGTTTGAGGTGCTACCTAACGAGAGTTTAAACATTTAAATTCATTCCATATTATAAATATTTTTTAAAAAATTTATAATTAGTTTTGCATTTTTTTTAGTTTTCAAATTATGATTATTCATTTTTTTTATTACATACTATGTATTAAAATATCCACTGATATTTAAAACTAAATAAACTAGCCATCGGTGCCGGATGCCTAAATAGCGGAGGTTGAGTTAGTTATGGTGTATTTGCTGGTGCAATTACCCAAGAAATTGTAATTAAAAGAAAAATTACAAAGGAATAGCAATTAAAAGAAGAACCAAACAATGACTTTTTAACAAATTTGTAAAATACTTATATTTTAAAGGAAAATATTACTTGTCCAAACTAATATATCCAAAAATTTTATTCAAAAAAAGTGGAATGGCATTTATAATTTTGTTGAAAATTATCTCCTATAGTAGTCATTGTTCTAAAGGATATTTAAAAAAATTTACCTTTTTGGACAAATAATAACTCTATTTTCAAAATAACTTTTCAATCATAAAACTAGAAAATTTTAAAAAATTTCAACATATTTAATGTCACCGAATCAAAGAGACAGCGGATCTTGGGTCAGCAACTGAAGCAAGTCCCATCATACCTTCTGCAACCGGGCATTTATCGGCCCCACAAACTGACTGGGCTTTATTCTCTCAGGCTTGCCTGGTATCCACCTGAGGATCTATAATGGAGTCTGTGTCCGACAAGCCTAAGATTGAATGGACTGTCCACCATGACCAGCCCAACTTTAATTTTGTGTTCAAAAATTTCTTTTTCTTTGTTTAAATGCGATATATTTGTCAGTACAACCCCGTGAGTGACTGCTAAGAAACTGAGGGATATATTTTGTCAGACAATCTAGGGCTAGCAGTTCTTCGGCATGTCTTTGAAATTCTGATTCGATTTTTTTCATTAAAAAAAAAATAAAGAATCGACTGGTAAAATTATGATACCGGTTATATTCTTTTTCCCCCTTTTTTGTGGCACTTGAAAATGTTAGTTTATAATATTCCATCGGAACTTAAATTTTATTCTTGACATGTATGCAAGTCAAAATAAAAATTTAATTTCAGATAGAGAGAGTATAAGAATTTAAACAACCATAATTTTAATTTATTTCGTTATTTTTTTTTATCTTTTTATAGTTTCACAAAATAAAAGAACAAGTAGCCTTTTCTAAAATTGATAAATCATTAAAGCGACAAATGTCATTAGATCAAGATTTATTCCTCAACTACAAGATTAGATGGATCAAAGTATTTCATATCGCAAGTCATGGATTCAACTCGATCTTTCTACATATTAGTTTTTATGAGATGTACGTCCTACCAGACAGTCGAAATGTGTGCTAGAGTCAAATAAAATAACAATAATAATAATGTATTCCATATACCTGTTTTGTTTTTTTAAAAAAAAAAACAAAACAAAAAATGAGATATAAAGACATCCCAAAAGGGGATGAATGAATCATAATCATAATCTAAACCTTTATTATTATTTAATCATTCATGCTAATATAAAATGAAAAAGAAACATTCTCTTTGTGACAATAATGATATCATATACTTGGATAAATCAACTACTCCAGCACGTAGAACCACCAACAAGAAATGGTTGAGGAATTCTCTATTATTTGGTATTTGTCCGATCCTCTTTGTTTTTAATGGAGTCGAATGTGATTAATTCTAACACAAACTCGATCGCCATGATTGAATAAAGATCACTACCTTCTAATTCAATTCCCTACTCTTTTTGGACGGTCTCAAAGACACAATTATGCAAAGATTAGCCGTTCCATCAAATATCCATAATTTTACACACTCCCAACTGTTGCCCACTTTATCCAAAGGCCTAATCCGAATGGAGGTAATCATTTCTTTATGAGGAACACTATCTTTAGCTCCCATGCTTTTTCTATTCAAAAAAAAATTTTAGAAATCCCACGATAGTCCAGATAGATTAATGGGTAAGAACTGAAAAAGGAAATGAAATAAGGATTGGTAAAAATTAAAATATTGAGATCGAAATTGGCATTAAATTTTAAGTAGAAGATCAATATTTCTTCTTTTAAATAACCAATGAAAGTAAATCCCATTTTAGTTTCTATTCTTTTATACTTTTGCCATGTAAGTTTTCGTTCTTTTTTTTTTTAAAAAAAAAAATCTTTTTAAGTCTCGTTATCTTTTTTATTTAAACCAACTAAATTCCTAAACTTTTATTATATCATTTAAAATCGTTAATCATTTTTCTGTTGAAAAATTATGCCCTCGCATTTTTTTTGAATGATCGACAAAATCCTTATTATTTGAAAAATAAATTTTCAGGCAAGATGATAGATCGTTCATTCCTTCTAGTCAAAAGGCAAGTTCACCATATCTTCATCAACCAGCAACAAAGGCCTTTCATACGGAATACATTTTGTTCATGGAGTATATAATGGATGAAAAAAAACAAGGACAAAGTTAAAATTAATGAAGGTAGAAATGACAAAGAAAGTAACGGAGAAAACAGTAAAATTCCAAATTATAGGATGGTGAGCTTTCCATTCTTGGTTGTTGGTCCATATTAATCAAAGTTTCACCTTGTCCTTTGGGAATTGACCAACTTGCATGAGGGAGAGCATCGAGAAACTTGACGACATATTGAGACTTAAATATTGCCATTTTGATTAAAACAATGATTTGAAAAAATAATAATAATACTCCTTCGGTTTGGAATTTAATGTTTATATTTCCATTTTGAATTGTCTAGAAATGAATTTCATATTTCCTAAATTGATTAAAACTTTATTAAAAAATTGATATTATTAGATATAAAATAAATTAAATGAAATCATTTTATTAAAATTTATACAAATCAAAATAAAAAATTCAATTACGATAAGAGGGTTAATAAAAATAAAAAGAGAATGCATGGATTTGGTAAACTTATTTCTTCAGCAAACTTGGAAAGCTGTCTTGACCTGGGATAAAGTGATTAGATTACAGGTCACTTTTTCACCAAAGGGAGCTTCACACAGTCACTCTATAAAATGCCTCCCCTGCAATTATGAAGGCAACTTTTGTCTAATTGTTAGTAATTTTTAAATAAAGGCAACCATAAACCATAATATATACTATATAGTACTACTATTATTTTTAGCTTCAAAGAACCGTCCAGATTCCAAAGAATGAAGAACTAGTAATAATTCAAACAGAAGTTCTATCAGTACTCTATATAATACTTCATCCGGTATTAAATATAAATTATTAATTGTCATTTTATTAAATTTTAAATAATTTTTTTCCCTCCTAAAATGTTTTCCAATTACTTTTTTAAAATATCTAGTTGCTTTGGGGCATCTAACAAAAAGTAATATTTTAAGGAAAAAATACTTTCAAATACTTAATTAATTAATAATAATGATTTATAATTTTATTTGATTTTTTTTATCTAATTGTGTTCGCATCAGTTCGTCAGCACCTCGACTGTTCAACTAAAATAACATATAATTATTGATAAAAAAAAATTATTTAAAATGAGTTATATTTAATGACGAAAAAAGTATCATATAAAAAAAATTGTGAGAAAAAATTAAATAAATTAAAAGGCGAAAGTGGTCCCTTTTTTCTCTTTGTCACGCTTTAATCTGTCGCTGCGATTGTCGCAGATCGGTAATTTATTCAGCGGTGTGCATTTGTATTGTACAGTACTGATGAACACAACCAAAGTTGAACGGAGAGCAACTTTGTGAATGATGAAAATTTTGCATAGGGTAAAATGTGATAGTACTATATCACTATTTCAAAAACATATTATTTAAAATTTTAAAATAATCTGTTTAAATTTAAAATTAAAATATTTTAATCTACAGCTGACTCATGTTTTATGAAATTTATATCAAATAAAAAATGAATATTCAATCTAATATAAAAATACTCCTTCCATTCGAAATTGAATGATCTAGTTTTGATTTACACACATTCTAAGAAAAATTCAGACATGGTTAATTTTAATATCATAATGTCACTTTCTTAGTAATAAAAGTTTAAATAAATTAACGAATAAGACATTCAATTCTAGATAATTTAAAATGAAAAATGAAACATTCAAATCCAATAGAGGGAGTAATATTTTTCTTATAATCAATCTGTCATTAAATATAAATCACCAGTCATCATTTTATAAAAATTAAGTTAACCCTTTTTTTCCCACTTAAAATATCCTCTTATCCCCCGTTGAAAAAATTTGAACACTATTTCACTTATATCATTAGATAAATAATATATAAAAAATATCATTAAATATTTGATTAACTAAAGATAATAAATTATAATTAATAAAAAAAAAATAGTAATAACTAAATTAAAGAATGGAAGTGCCGATATGAGAAGAGGATTCTCTGGTGGAGGCTATGCGCAGCTTTATTTAAAAGGATGATAAAGGCACGAGGAATAGGAAAATTTTGAGGTGCCTCTTATGCAGAAGGGAGAAAGTAGAAGAATTAGCTTAGGTTAAAAAAGGTCGGCATCATATGCCTTTCTTCGAATCTGATCAAAGAATTGGTTTGGTTCTATTCTTTTATCAATGTTAGGTAGACCTTCTTTTTACGTGTCATCGAAGGAATTTTCATTTCATACGGAAAAAATAACTTAACTATTAAATTCAATATTAATTTTATATTTCTCTTTATTCCTTTCTTAAAAGAGAAAAAAAAAACAATACTAAAATTTCCTCCACTGACCATGTTTTTTTTTTTCTTCTTCAAAATTATTATTAAGAAAAAGTTCCCACCATTTTAAGGGCGATTGCTGGTGCATAAGCTAAAGTCTAACGTCTCGTTCCGGGCTTTTGGGTAATTTACCTAATAATTTATTGGAGTGGGCCCCATCAAGATCTGCAAATTTAGCTCGAATAATTTCTGAGCCCACACCTTGCCAATAACATAATCTGTCTTTTCGCTTTATGCAAAAGTAATATCAAGTTTTAACCTAGATAAAATTTTATAAAGAAAATTCACTTTATATTTTAAAAATAAATCAAGTCAAATTTTTTTAAAAAATTACATGAATCAAAATGAAACATTTAATTATAAATAATTGAATTTAAAAACGATGACATTTTGGATGGAGAAAATATATGACAATAAATATGATATTAAAAAGTTTTTATGATATTTTAAATAAAAAAAATTATAAAAATAAAGCGTTAGGTTTAAAAATTAAAATAATGTCAATATGATAATTTTTTTAATTTTTTAAAGGCCAAAGTTTATGCAATTGGTCACCATGTATAGTAGCTGCTTTATGCTCTTTGAAGTCACATTAGAATTGGAAGTTCATAGTACAAGAAAAGGATAAAAGCATAAATACTAACTCCTTGCTTTCATTGACATGTACATAAACCCTCCTTAAGCCAACATATATATGACCATGGCTAGACTCACTAACTTAGAATATCCCTGCCATCACATGTTAGACTATGATTTTCCCCCCAATTTAACCTAAGAATTTTTTTTTTTTTGGGAATTAAGTGAAAAAAGAATATTTATATTGATATCATATGATAAAATTGTTATTTCAGTTCCTCTGTTAATTCTTCCACCAATAGACCAAAGATAGCAAGTTCAATTTCCACTGCAGTTTCTTCCCTTTGCTCTTGACATCTCTTCCACTGGTCAACCTCACTTCCAAAGTCCAATTCAACCATCATATCGATGGTGTTAGATTCCAATTCTTTCCAAGAATCGAACTTCTTGCAAACTTTTCCCAGTACAATTTCCCTGATGTGGGAGCCGCCATTCAGCCCTCTATTTTCCTCTGTGATCAGGTCTGAAACTAGCTTCTTCATGTCGGCAGGAAGGTCTGATTTGCTGAACACTTGGTTTACAAATGAATCGAGAGTGCAAGTATTGTAGACTGGAGAGAATTCATTGTCCTCCTCACCGCCCTGTTCTTCATCATCCAATTGTTCCATCATCCTCTTCTCCAGCTCAATGGGATCTAATTCAGCAAGTTTCTCAAATCTACGAAGCTTGTACAGAAGTTGTTCCTTTGCCCCTATAAAATTCAAAGAAAGAGAAATGAACAAAAGATCATCGCTTGATATCCACTGAGTCTAGAAAATTGAGGGAAAATGATCAAATTTGAATCTAAAGACACTATTGTTTAGGTTATTTCAATCATTTTTAGGGAATTAGAGATGCAATTTTAGACCTAAAAAAAACTAATTGGATTAACTTTCTAATTTTGAGAAAGAGAGAGTGAGAATTGTCCTGCAATAGCATTAAATTTCCAAGAAATTAATGCAATATCACCCGTATTCCAATAATTAGAGTGGCCGACTGGAATTGGATTAACCAAATTATTGAATCACGGATTCATAATCCTCCGAAAGAAAATTAACAGATAGCCCCCAGAAAGTCAATACAAGTGCATCTAAAGAGTACTCTCCAAAGGATGTATTGGCAAAAATCCTCCAGGACAAGAGGCTGAAAATTACTCCAAGAAAACCACCTAATTGTGGGTCAGAAGGGAAATAATGAAACATGGTGGCAAATGCTTCTAAAAATCGACAAAAATAAGGCCATTATTGATACCCCCCAACCTAAGTAGTAATTTATTGTACAACCTGAAGGCACAGGGTCGTCGCATGCAACAAAATGTACATCAAAATCAGCGAAGTTTGGATCGGTTTCGAACTATCAAAATGCACTCTTGTAAGTGTATTCACAGTAAAAGCCTAACAAAAATGCATACCAAGAAAAGCAGAAAACGACTTCACAATCAAACAAGAAAAAAGTTTCAATTTGCAAATAAATGCCTTTTTCTAATTAATTAACTGAAAATCAAAGTTTTCTTTCCTTTTTATTATACGTACTCTGAACAATTGCAAAGCTGCATTCGACATCGTAATCTTCCTCGTCCCCACTTTCGTGTCCTTCTTCTTCGTTGCCAAATGGAGGGTCTAATACCGAAACTGGGCTGCATTGCTCCTTCTCATCATCCTCCTCAACTTGAACTTTTTCCGAGCTGTTTGATTCATAATTCTCCTTTTCCTATTCAAATCAAGAAGAAAAAAGATTTACATTAGCAGTTCCAGCTCCAGTCCATCAATTATGGAAACTTGACTGCAGAAGTTTAATGCATTATGGTAGCACGGAATTGGCCTAATCAAAACGCTGCTAATAATTGGCTAGGGCACAAGAAATTAAGACAATTTCTTGATTGTCTTTTAGTGTGAAATTTTTTGCAGACAAGGTCAATAAGAAAATGGATTTTGTTTGCAGCTCCGTGACAAAAGAAAAATATACTGACCGACGTGCCAAAATCAAGTCCAAACTGACTTGTTTTGCCCATGGTCGGTATCATTCTCAATAATTTGATCTTGGGTTTTGGGTATCTTGGTCATTCAGGGTGGACACTCCGGCCGAAGAATCAAACAAACGAGATCCGCCTTGCCGACAACGTAATAAGGAGTTCTGAGTCACCAGTTGACTCAGTTCACCCAATCGAGTTGGATGCGCCAAAGTGTTTTCTCTTTCCATTTTTTCTTATGACTATGTTTGTTTCACTATAACTACTGGTACCATGTTTTGGCCTCATTCCAGTAAAATATGAATCATAATATATTCTTCTTTAACTAAAAAATTATCTGGTAGCGATCCGCGTTAATTAACTCAGTCCCCCTCAAGCCTGTGCATATAAAATATTTGCTTACTAAACGACAGAACAGTGACAAACCTCGCTCTTGTGGCGTTTCGGAGATGCTGCCGGCGATGTGAAAATCGGTGTCCTTCCACCGGAAGATGGACTTCTTTGAAGCGAAAATCTAAAAGGGCTTATGGGGCTTGAGCAGAAGAGCTTTTCAAAAGCACCACTTTGACGAGATACATAATCAAGCTCCTCTGTATCTTCAGACCGAGAGCTGCTAGTAGAGGTCTCCATATCCAAAGACGTCTCCTCGTTGGTCTCTGACCATCCTGCACTGCTAAGCCTACTGTTATTGTAAGAACATGAGAATCCAACTTCATTAGCACTAGCGTCCATATTTTCTTCAATTCTCATGGCCTCACTTTTTCTTGGATTCTTAGCTTCACGGTCTCGAATTTCGCACTTTCTGTTCCTGTTACGATCTTTAAGTTTCTTGAGGATGGACGAAAACAACCCGAAACCCACATTTTTAATCTGAGCTTTGGGTTTTGATTGAGAAGAACATTGTTGTTGTTTCTGAATCCTCATTGCCGCTTCAAGAAGCAAGGTTGCAGTCCTAGAAGGGATGTGGAGCAAAACAGTGCCATTCTGGGCTCTACAAGGACTTTTGGACGGGGAAAGAAAATGCGGAAGAGGTGATTTTGAAACTTCAGGCGAATCATGGAAGGCAAAAAAGCAAGCTTGTTTGCAGAGACTACGTTTTACAACAGTTGACGAGGTTTCAACCACGGGCTTGCGCTTCTTGATCTGTAATGAAGTGGTTTTAGTTGGAATATTAGACCTATTGAGAAGACAACGCCTGTCGGCTAGATAGCTCTTCAACTGAAATGGTTCTTGATCCTCCTTGAGCAGCTCATGCAACTGTTTTTGAGCAGCCATAGCTTTACAAAACTAAAAATGTTTCGAGCGAAATGATATTATATAATCCCAGAAAAGTATCAGATAATTTGAATTGTGAACGAAGCGTGAATAGGCGCATGAAAAGGAGTTGAAGAGATTTCGACTTTAGTGCGCAGGGAAAAGGGAGATTTGGAAGTGGGAAAAAGTTGGATACAAATACTACTAGCAGCAGCATAGAGAAGGAAACGGAGAGAGAGAAAATATATGGAGGAAGGAATGAAGAGAGTTCCTGATTCAAATCTGGGGTTTACAAAATCGAGGCATGCTGGTGATAAAGAAATTATTGGAAGCTGATGAATATTTTAAGAGCGGCTGGTAGTATTTGCGACAGTCCTAGACCTTTTAGTATAGAAAGGAGCAAGTATTTTTTCCTAAAATAATGAAAGTATTTTTTTCTCCGTGGCATGTTGAAATGGCTGGCAACTGTAGAAGAAGTACCATTACACTCGTCCCGATGGGCAAGGAGAAAGGGGACTTTATGCTGGGATGACTGGAGGGAATGGGATAGGAGGAGAAACTCTTTTAGTTTAGAATTAAATATTTAATTTTGATTTATCTATAAATTTTAAAAAATAAAGTTAGGAATTATATTAATATATTTATTGCTTAGGAATTTAATTTCAAATGAATTATATAAAAATATAGATAGGAAATGTTAATCAGTACTACCAGTGAAAAAAAGGCTAACTGAAAAAAAAAAAAAAAATGGCGACTACTAAATGTGCTGTAAAACAATAAAAAAAATGAGACAAAGGTGAAGCGTGGGTGGGGTCGGTCAGCCATGGGATACGCGGTCCCTTTTGGACGTCCAAGGACTTTCCACGTGGTTAACCCCAGGAGCAATGCGTTTTTTTATTTATCCTCTTTTATTTACTAGTATTCATATTTTTTAGAAAAATTTCTTATGCAGATCATTAATGCTGCCTTGGCTCAAAATAGTAATGGAGTAACCAAAATTTTACTACTAGGAAAAATTCAAAAAGAATTCAAAATTAAGGCTTCTGCAATCTCTATGCACAGCTTGCTGAATTAGTATGGAAGAATAGAATTTAGTCCACGGAATAATGTTTTAGAGCCAATTTGAGGAGTTCATTGAAAGAAAAACCCCAAAAAATTGTTGGACCATATCCAGTATTGATGCCAAATTTTGAATTTGATTTTCTTCTGTAAAATCTTAAAAAGTCGGTCAATTATTTACGGACGGATCATGATACCACCACAGCGAGTACTACTTTCTTTTGGACAGTAAAACTGTAAAACCGTAGCTAGTACTCAGTTGCCTAGTCTGCTGGGGTTAAATTGTACCTCAACAGTAAATAGTTTTTCAAAATAATAATATTCATTTCGTGTCAAAATAAATATTTCATATTTCATTTTAGATGGTTTGAAATTAAATGTTTGATTGTTTAAATTAATGAAAAATTTATTAAGAAATCAAGAGTGCAACGTGCTTGTGAACTAAGTAAGATTTTTTTATTATAATGCATGCAAGCCGAACTAAAATAGTCAATTAATAACGGAGGGAGTACTAAGTAGTAAATGTTTTTGACTCATCACATATGCTGACGTGGATTCGAATCTCCTATTACATATTTATATATTGTTAAACTAATAAAAAATAAATAAAAATCTTATTTGTAATCTTTAATTATTATCTTTTAACATATTTTAATATTAAAACTTAAAAAGATAAATTAAATTAAAACTTAACGCTATTTTGATCCTTTCAATTCCGGCTATCACCTTCAGTAGTCTCTGAAAGACGGCAAACTATACCAAAATAGAATCACAATGAACAGTTAAATGACGAAAATATCCTATCCATTTTGATCGGTTCACTGTTAACTTTAAAATTTCATAATTTTTTTTAAGAATCTGATCAAAATGGGCAAAATGGTCACTAGTAAAATTGTTTAAGGACTATAAGAGTCAAAAAAAAAATCAGGATCTAAAATTTTCAAAATAATATAGTTTGAAGACTAAAGTGACCAATAACGCTAATTATAATATTACTATTCTCTTTAATTATTTTTTTATATATATCACCCGACTCATGTAACAAATAATATTTCGTAGAAAAATACTAATATGTGCAATATTGTGCGCATTAACAAGTGAAATCGTCAGTCCATCAACTATCAAATTAAATGATTAGTTGTTAAGGAAAAATAAATTCTTCTATAAAAAATTATTTTTTAAAATCTTTTTTAAAAATTAAAAGTTAAAAGAATAAACTAAACCGTAAAAATAATTAATTATTTTTTAAAAAAATAAGATAATTGATTAACGATTACATTTGTTCATATACATGATATTACATACATTAACATTTTCTATTTTTCGCATTCCATAACCAACCGTATCGTGAAAGTTACAAAAAGAAGGAAGGAATTAGTCGTAGGCCGTGCAAATGCCACGTGGGTGATGGTGTGACAGTTTCATTAATATCTTTAAACTGAGTTTCGAAAGGGTTGAAGGGTATGGAGTGGAATGGAAATTGTTCCGATCAAAATTGTCATTAATAATCTCGAATTTATCCATTATTACCGAAAAGATGGATACTCCAAGAACTGGAAGTACAATTCCACGAATACTAACAGTGCTATGTGGTGGTAGTCACAAGTTTTTTAAAAAGTTGATCCCTCTGCGTAGCTGTCTTGTACTTTCCCCCTTACTCTTTCTGCGTTTCTCCGTTGGCTTTGCTGTGGTCCCCACTAGTCTTAAAATGGTTTGAGAAAAACAAATTTTAATCACAACAAAAGCTTTTTAACTCACGGTTTTGCTATGGTGCGCTCCGGAGTGCGCCTTAATGCGCGCTCCGACCGTTACCGTAACGGCAAATTGCTACAGTGCACATGCAACCAAGTAACACTGTAGCAATTTGCCGTTACGGTAACGGCCGGAGTTTGCGAGCGCACCTTAGCAAATCCGTTTTAACTCAAAAGACCAACGACATTGAGGGTTTAGAGAGAGTTAAATTGAGTCACTTATCGAGATCAAAGATGTTAAAATGTTATTTTATTTTATAATTTTTTTAAAAAAATATTATTTTTTATTATTATAATATTATTGTTTGTAGTAATATTTTTTTTCTTATTAAAATTCAAATTCTTTATTTAGTTTTTTTTTTATTGTAATGAGTTTTAAATCCAAATTGAGCTTTTCCTTTTAATGTATGGTTTGTATTTTATAATTTTCTAAATTTTTTGCTCACTTTCTTTCTTATTTTTGCATTTTTTAAAAGTAATATGAAAATTGAAATGTTTTATTTTAAATAATTTTTTAAAGTATATATATAAATATATATATATATATATTTATATAAATGTCCTGACCCTTAATCCTTATGGGATTAGGTTGGGTTAGGATTTTGACAATCCTTTAAATTTTCTAGTCTTTTAAAATTGGGATCAGGATGGATCGGGTTAGTCCCAATTGACAACTCTAGTCCCAACTCCATCCCCTCCAACCCCTCTCTAAAAATCCTCTATTTGTATACCTAAAACTACAACATTCTCAACCAAATTATTCAAATTAATGATGTGTTGAATTAAAGTGAAAGTACGCAATTGCTATGTGAGTATGCATCTTTAGTATACACGCTCATTATTCTACTGGCAAAATATAGAAATGGATTGATGGCATTCGAATTTTAGATTTTATCTACTCCACCTATTAAAATGTCGTCGAAATACTTGCACTTCCTTTTTTAGTTATTTGTTAGGAAAAAAAGCTGCGACTTTAAATAAAATCATTTTCTTCTCTTTAGGTTCAGATTAATTGATTCACATTCCAAATCATAATGGGTCTAATTGGACAAGTTTTAAAAAGTTTAAAGTGATTCTTTTTTGGTTTTCAAAAAATGCATGCTTTAATGCCTTAAAATTGAGAAGCTATTTGGATAGTTAGTTCAAAAGTTATCTTTTTAACTAAATATTTATAAAATCATTAGGGAAAAAAAAGGGGATTAAAAAACCATAAACATCATCTACATCTATTACTGGGTCCGATCATCAGCTCGACAGAGGAGCCTGTCCCCTTCCCTGCATTCCATCTTACTCTGGAATTTCAGATCGAAATTTAACCTTTAGGGAGTTCCTTTCTTCCTGTCACTAAGTAGGATACCATAAATAAGTGTTTGAACCTTGTAATAGGCCACTATTTCTCGCAGTTCAGAGGGCACTTAATTGGCAACCGAAGCCCGACAGCCTCTTCGCCCAAAGAGAAAGAGAGTTAGGGAAGGAGAAGGAGAAAGAGAAAGAGAAGAAGAAGAAGAAGAAATCAGTAGAAGATGAAGAAAGTAACGATGGAGGAAGAAGAGGGCAAAAGAAAAGGTAATCATCAGTTCGGGATCTTAAGATGCTCTTTACTACCACCCTTCGCTATTGATGATTTCATGAATTTAAAGGAGCAAAAGATTCCTTAGAAGCTGCACCTACTCTTGTTCGAAAATGGAGACTGTAACTTGAAACCATAGAGTACGGTAGTTTCAACTTTCCGATCTGGAGAAACCAACCTCGTCACCCGAGGGATAGCAGGGAGACAAACAAAAATAAAAAGAAAATTGGAAATAAAAATTTTCACCCTTGAAACAAAACCACAAAATAACCTTTAACTATTTTCTAATTTTCTAGCCAGATTCATTTTTTAAAAACTAATCGTGGTCAAAATTTGACCAAAAGCAATTTCACTTACTTTTCAATGTTTAATTCGTGAAAATTCAATTTTTTGGGCTGTCCACTTGGTCAAGGCTAAAAACTCAGTTTTTTAAAATTAAAAGCGGAAAAGTTTGTGAAAATACATTTGGTCAAAATTTGACCAGGTTGAGTTTCCAAAAAATTAACCAAATTGGCTAGAAAATTGAAAACTATTGGGAGATGTTTTCTGGTTTTGTTTCTCCGCAACGTCGAAACATCAAATCCTTTCAATCACAACTACAATTTTTTTTTTCTTCCAGGCATTCCTTTCTCCGAAGAGCGGCCGCATCTCTAATTTCTTTTTCCTCAGGACCTCAGCCAACTCTCGTTTGTTTCAAATTGAAGGAAGAGCCGAAATAGGTCAAGGAATAAGGGATTCAAGATTCATCCCAATATAAGAAAATCCATGTATCTTAATTGAACACTTCTATTTTACCACCTTTCTAGATGCATAATAAGGGTGCATCGTGACTTAATGTGCAGATTCGATTCCTTCTTTCGATTGGCCTTTCTATGCTGCAGCTTCCATATCTATTGCCTTTCTTGAGTGAATTTGTCAAATGTCCTGCTCCTTCTTCCCCTTGCCATTTTCTACTTTATGTTCTTTATCTTTTCCTCCCCTTTGCCTATTCTCTTTCCTATGCTTGAATTGGGTTGTAATTGGAAGGACGACGTCAATAATTTTTCATGTAGGTAGCGAACTGAATTGGTTTGGAATTGGAAGAACGATGACAGCAGTTCTAGACGGCGGTAACGGAATGGGAGGATGACAGTCAATTAAGATTAGGTTTAGGTCAGAGTTTAAAACAGTCTGTCCAAATGTAATTCTCTGTTTATAAAATCTAAAAATTACTCTATTTTTAAATTACTTTTGAATTCTTCAAAATAGGATCCTTGTCCAAATAGAGCCAATATAGTACATAACTACTAACCCACTAATTCTACCTCAACCAAAACCAATATTTAATGCTTTTAATTACTCCCTTTGTCACATACTACATACAGTGAGTAATATTCTTTTATATAAATATACCTTATGTCTAAAATTCTTTTTGTCTTTTTATTTATAATTATAACTATATTTTTTGCAATAAATACGAGAGAATATTAATTAGAAAGTAAAACTAAAAAATGTATTTCTTATTCTGTTCAAAATTGAATGTTTTATTTTGATTTACATATATTTAAAAAAATGTTTGACTTAATTAATTTTAATGTTGCATTGTCATTTTCTTAATAAAAATTTAATTAAATTAAAAAATGAATCATTCAATTTCGAATAATCCATAGTGAAAGATTCAATTATGAATAAAGAAAATTATATATACGCGCTCCAACCGTTACCATGCAGCCAACCAAGCGTAGCAAGAATTCCGTTGCGATAACGGTTGGAGCGGCATTATGACGCGCTCCAGAGCACACCTTAGTAAATCCATATATATATATATATATATATATATCAAATTCTATTATAAAAAAATTAACGATAAATAATAATTTAAATTATTATAGGACTAATAAGTACCCTTCTTTCTTTATTACCTACAACGATTTTAGAATTATTCACGGCGGCGTTCTAGGATAAGACGTTTAAAACCGTTACCGTACGAAAAAAATTAACCGACTGTGCAGAGAGCCGGTTTCCCGCATCTCCTCGCCGGGATTCCCTGCCGAGTGCTGGCTGACCCTGGCTTTGACGCCTCCGTAGGAGTGCGTAACAGAGCGACGCCGTCCGTTTAAACGGCTCAGGAGTGGCGGGGAAACGACAAAATCGAGATCTCGACATGATCTTTGACAATCATCCTTTGGGTCCGTTGGTCATAAAATCAGGGAAAGGAAACAGATACGACATGGGCGTAAACATTGCCATCAGATGGTATATTTTTAATGTATTTAATTATTATTATTGTTTTGAGAACTTGTAAAATAAAAATCTGAAGTTCGGACTCATAATTTAATACTTAGGTAATTCTTTTTATCCACCTTTCACTGGAGGATCAATATTTATATCTCACCCATTTTTCTCATATTTTGAAAACTCAATACTAATCATTTATCTCTAAGTATTATACTTACCATTAAGCTAACAATATTTGACTAATTAATATCTTCCATAACCCAAAACTTACGCAAGATCTTCTATTACACAATTTTGTATAACTTCTTATTATATTAATAGAAATTAAACATGTATTATTAAAAAAATCAAATTACGTTAGGATTTAATTTATCTTTTTATATTTTAGCATTAATAATAATTAAATGTTAAAAATGAAATTTTTATTATTATTTTATTAGCATAAGAGAAAATGATATACAAATGTATAGCAATAAATCCGGACCTCCAAAACTTGATAATCGACCCCCCC